>JALDAQ010000494.1:0-11099 GCA_025584915.1 Monochamus saltuarius
TATTAGTCGCGTGCAGAAGAAAAAATAGAGTTTGTTCTAATTCAAACTAAAAACTTCAATTAGAATAATTAGGTATAATAATTATGTATATAAACTTAGCACCCAATTTATATACCGTATTGTCGCAATTCGACAGTTATTTTTATTATATTGTACTAAACAATTTCGATTATGACGACTTAATAAACACTACATTCCCTACAAATGTGATTTAACATATACAGGTTGACTTACTACGGGTTGTATTTTATTTTAGGCTGTTACACACAAACTAGGATGAATGATAATAAAGGAGAGCTCATAAAAAGTTATTTTTCTATGGGCTTGCAGCAGAAGGAAATATTATATTTTTTAAGAAACATTCATGGGATCAGCATCAGCCAAAGGACTTTGAAACGATATCTATCTAAAAATAAATTATTTCGAAGAAAAAATTATTCAAAAATAGATGACATTGTACAATATCTACAGCAAGAAATTAATTCATCAGGCAGAATGCATGGTTATCGGTGGATGCATCTTAAATGCGTTCAGAGAGGTTTTATAGTGACTCAGGAGATTATAAGAGACTTACTTAAAATCCTAGATCCCTCTGGCGTAGCACAACGTCGAAGAAAACGACTAAGGCGTCGGCAATATTTTAGTAAAGGTCCAAATTTTTTGTGGCATATGGATTCTTATGACAAATTAAAACCATATGGTATATGCATAAATGGATGTATTGATGGTTTTTCTCGTCATATAATATGGCTTAAAGCAGGTTTAACATCCAGTGATCCAAAAGTGGTAGGAGGCTATTACTTAAATGCTATAAAATCATTAGGAGGCTGTCCTGTTACTGTACGCGCTGATATGGGCACAGAAAATGTTGTAGTAGAAAAATTACAGAAAATTATAAGAGACCTTTCAGATCCGACAGACCACGCATCTAGACCCGCATTCATGTACGGAAAAAGTACAGGAAATCAACGAATTGAATCATGGTGGTCAATTCTCAGGAAACAAAAAGCACAATACTGGATGAACCTTTTTGAAATTTTGCGAGACGATGGTTTATATAATGGTTCTTTTTTAGATAAATCACTCATACAGTTTTGCTTTCTGGATATAATACAGGTAATAGTACCTATCCTTAATTTGAAGACTTAATATTAGTATTATTAGAATAACAAATTTTTAACAGTAGTTGCTTTTACAAGTGGAATAAGTTAAAAATGATTTTAACATATGCAACAACTTACTGGTAGAAACATGAAAATAAAAAAATATCTATATGTATCTACATGATATCTCGAATTGCAGGGACCAAACTTTAACAGGTGCTAGAAGTTTTTAAAATAAAAAAATAAATTTGTATAAATATGAGTCAGGAAATGATTACTTTCCGAAATTCAAGATGTCAAAAATTTTGAAAAGAATAATGAATGTTTTAATTAATAACCTTAATTGCAAAGATAAAATTTTTAAAATGGGCACAAATATTTTTCAATCTATGCTGGTTATTTGTAAAAAAATCTTGAAAAAATATTAGAAATATTTTTCAACGTAAGCCTATGGTCTTGAAACTGCATTCATTTGATAACACATTAGAATTGTACACTTTTATGTCTCTTGACACTTTTTGGTTTAAAGCACAATTTTTTAGATATTTTACATTTTCTTAATCAATACAATGCAAACTATTATTTTCCTAATAATAAGTAGTTTGTTACGTTAAATTTGAACACTTTTATCCTGATTTACGGTTTGACTAAGAAAATGTAAAACATTTAAAAAATTAAACTTTAATTAAAAAATGACAAGACATAAAAGTTTGCGAATAAAACTTGTTATCAAGTGAATGCAGGAACAAGGTTTTAAGCGTACATTAAGAAATATTTAGAGGGGAGAAAAGGGTCGGGCCCCCCAGTTATAGAGTTCTAAATAATATTTTTTTTTCAAAATTTTTTCCCAAAATAGCTAGGTATAGAGTCAAAAGTATTTGTGCCTATTTTAAAATTTTTGTCTTTACAATTAAGATAAATAATTAAACAATTTTTTTCTCCAAGTGTATTTCGGAAACATTTTCCGAAACATATTTATTTTAAATGAACTTATTTAAAAAAGTTCTAGCACCTGCATCTGCTAAAGTCTGGCCCTGCAATTATTACTATTTTCAGTGTTCCCTCTTAAAAAAATGTGTTTCTATTATGTGCTATTTTGCATACGGTTTTGTTTTTTCGTAATGTAAATTAAAAAAAAACATTACAGAAATATATACAGGTATAGGGAGATGTGAGATGGTTAAAAAAATTTTCAGACAATGTTGAATTGCGTAAATAAATAAATAAATAGTAGCCAACGTTTCTATATTTTTATTATCAAATTGGCTTCATGAAATCATATGTTAACAGAAAAGCAAAATCTTATGCATAATAGCACATAACAGGGACAAATTTTTCGTTAAGGTAACATCAATAAAATTTGTGGTGTTTTTAGATACATAAATATCAAAAAATAAAGCAAGTAGCACAAAAGTAATATAAAAATTAAAATTCTTTATGTTTTATTTATCCACTTTTACTGTTTAAATTCTCTTCGAATAAAATAATAACTTTTAGAAAGCGTTTGCAAGACACACATTGTTTTGCTTCTAATTTCACATTTTATTAATTATTTTTACATATTTTCTTATAAATAAAAGTTAACAATTATACATTACAGAAATATATGCCATATGAAAAGATTTTTATACTTTTATTGAAACAACTATTGAACTTCATGTGATCAATAAATATCAGTAAGTTTTACTATATATATATATTTTTTTTTGTAATTTCAGAATGAACTAGATGAGTTAGTTTTAGAATGGAACACTCACAAAATTCGGAAGAGTAGAAATAGTATTTCTCCCACAGGAAGGCCAATAATAATGTTTGATATGCCATCCATCTACGATGTCGACAATTGTCTCATTGATATTCCCAACATTTTGTTTCAGTTTCTTGAACAAGAATGCACGTTTTATGAATGTCCTTGTGACGTAGATGTATTTAATATTTGTAATTATTTAATACTGGAAAATGGATATCAAAAATCTTATGATCCGTACGACACCCTTCAACTTTATTTGCAGTTACGGAGAAAAGTATATTCTTTACTATCTAATAACTAAGTTCTTGACTGCAAAATAGAAAGTAAAATAATGTAGTATAATTGTCCACTGTTTTTATTTAGTTTTCCCATGTAGTATATTAAAATATTTATAAATACATATATTCATATTCATCTCAATGGCTCACGTCCTTTATTTTAAACGGTAATGCCAATCAACTTAAGAAAAACGTTTTATTAGACAAAAATTGCACTTAGAGTTCTTATAAAATACAATCAGTCTTTATTTTACTGAATGTGTACAACTTTTGAAAATGAAATGCCATGCATGTTTTTACATTAGGTATTGATGTAAGCTGGAGGTTAATAGGTCTATCTCTAATAGTAAGTGAGATATAAACAAAATAAAGTATTATAAGGATACCGTGTTAAACAAGTCCATATTATTTTTTCAAAACATTACTGTTATGTATAGATATGTTCTTTTTTCCTCACTTAGGTATATTATTAGAGGTAGGTGTTAAATCCTCTACCTGATACTTACATTCGGATAATACAGAATTTTTTCAAAAATGTAAAAATATGTAGAATATATAAGGTGTGTCATTTAATATTCAAAAGCCAAGGTAATGTTGTGTTAGGTATAACTTATTTGTGGCACAATTTTGTAATCCATGAAAAACTTCTGAGAATACACTATTTGTAAAAATAAAAAAGAAAAGGAAACCGAAATCGTAGATATATCAAAGATTGTAAGTCTAGTATCAAAGCAAACTCCTTAAAACTTTCTCAAAAACAAACTGTCTCTTTTATACACTAAACTATTTCTGTTCAGCTGAATTATATCAGTGGTTTTTCAGTTTTTAATAAATTATTAAAATTGCACCTATAAAATTGTTTCTAAAGGCATGAAAATATTAAATTGTATATTAATGGAGATTAAAAAATAACTTATAGACTGTGTCCCAATATGAACAGACAAATATTAACCGGTCAAATTATGACTTAAATTTGCACACATTTTTTTCTTGTACTAAAGCACGCCACGTGAGTTACAAGGCGTTGAATTAACAAAAATAAAAATTTTCTACTATAACCTAAAAACCACTTAAGGGATACATAATTTTTGGGTGATCTGAGCGTACAACGGTTAGGAGGCTGTGGTGAGATATATTATACCTCAAGATGATTCAAACTATGTGACATTTGATATTTATTTTGATTGGACATTAGGGGAGGTCTTGACTAGCTTATCTTGACAGTTCCTAGCCTTTGAACCCTTAATAATTTAAGCACTTTGAAAAGATTTATCCTATTCAACATTTTAAGTAAGGACGGTGGGTTTGATCTATATAAAGTGTAAGTGTAAATTCTGGCTGTATTAATTGATAGAAAAGGATAAAACTTAATAGCTAGAGGATCCGGAAAACAAGTGAGAGGAACAACGAAGCAACTGCAAACAACGTTCTTCCCGGAGTTGAAATCATTTGTTTAACTAAAACGACACAAGTAGGTACTTTTTGTTGTTTTATATGGAAATATGGTGTATAGTATTAAAATAAGATTAAATTTAAAATATTTTATTAATACATACCAAGATGAAACAAATAAAAAAATAACACATAATTTCTTTGGCATTTTTCATAACTCATTGAAATTAATACATTGATCCATGCTCATTTCAATAACAATGTAAAATAAGTAGCAATACATATAAAGATTAAAACAGCAGTAGTATATAAGTAGAGATCAATATTAATAATAAAATTATACTCTTTATTTAACATTTGGCTTGTCAACTATACAATATCCATAACCCAAACCCTAGAAGACAAGACACAATTTACTTCATATTTAAATTCGTTATATGAGGAGTAATTGGTTGAAAGTTCCAATACACCAGTACAAGTATGTCCAATTGGTGACCGCTCTAAACCAGAAGTATTGTTAAAAACTATCTGAATTTGTTCAGTATTTATAATATCAGAACCTGTACAAAATCTTAGAAATGCCTCTAATATATTTGTATTTACTTCACGGATGAATCGCTTAAGAAAACCAAATACTTTTTCCTCATCTTGCGTAGGATCTTCAGATCCCATTTTTATTAAATTGAGAACGTTCCTGTTGCTCACTTTTCGTTTTTCATATATATCATGAATGGCAATGTACGTAAAAGGTCCTCTTAATATTGGAACCCACGAATTAATTATGAACATTGGTTTTTGTATTAATTCGGTGTGACTGATATCTTTTATGACTGCACTGATGTTTTCGGAGTTAATTAAAGATTTACAGTTTAAGTTCTCCAATACATCATTTAAGTCATCTAAATCTAAATTATCTGGGTCTTCTAAAGATTTCTTTATTATTGCAGAATCACAGGGGCCAAGATACTGAATTAGGGACGTATATAAATCAGACGTTATTTCTCCAAATAGAGTATATTCAATAAAGCTGCGGGAAAGTTTTGCAGGAAAGTATTGTGCATGTTGGTATCCATGGAGCAGTATTTTTGCAATAGCTTGCCATGTTGTTTCATCATAATCATGACGAATTGCTGGAACTTTTGCTTCATTTCCAGTGCAACATATATCATAGAATTGGTTCCAAAACTCACATAATGTATCTCTATAAACACCGCCGCCATCAAATGCTGACTCAAGAGTATTATTAGGCAACTGCATTTGAATTTCAATTTGTGTATCTAAATTCACAATAGTTTTAAAAATTTCTTTTAATTCTTTAAAAGCATTGCCTCTATGAATAGTAACTTTAATAACCTTTGATTCGATTAAAGAAATTTGTGGTACAGCATCAGAAGGTTCAGTGCCAAAATCCAATAGTTCTGGAAACTCAAAAACGAAATTATCAGTTGAATTTGTTGGCATATCGTTTAATAATGTGCTAGGGGACTCAGTCAAAATGTTGTTATCTTGATTTTCGCCAAGAACTTGGCGATACCTACTTCGTGTCCGCGTGGAGGTATGTAAAGAAGGAGTATTTGGAGGAGAGTCGCTTAAATCTTTGTAAGTATTTAAATAAAATGTACAAGTTGTTATTCCAGTTACTTCAAAAATTTTTTCAATTGTTAAATCATCATCAAATTCATTTTGTTTAAAATCCAACAACTTACTATTTTGCAATTCTTCTGCGTTCTGATCATTTGGGAAAAAAAGCTCTATAGCTTTTTGCAACAATTCCTTTTTCCTCCAGCATTTTGGCACGCTAACTCTTCTTGTTCCCCCACCATATTTTGTTCTCATTTGGATATTATTTCTTATCCATCCGAATGCAACTTTTCTAGTATCTCTAACTTTTTTTCTTAGACCGCTGGGGCCAGCTTCAGATGTGTCATGTGCATTTTTCTTTTTAGACCCATATTCATCAACTTTTCTTTTTAGTTTCTCAACCAAGCTTTCCTTTTTATTACAACATGTTCTTCGACAGAAATCTCTTACAGCAATTCTATCTCCGTATTTTTCTATAAATAATTTTAATTCATCTTCGTTAGTTGCCAGAATCGCAGCCATATCCAGCTGAAATATACAATAATTAGTTTATTGTATGCGAAATTAATTAATTTCTAAGGTTGCAACTTTTTAATTGTTCACTATAATAGGTTCCTGCAAATTTATATATTTTCGTTAATTTAACCATTTTCATATTCCTTATAAAGGACTGGACAATTAAAAAGTAGTAACCCTGTACATTGCAAAGACATTTGAGGGTTAGAGCTATTTCTACTTTAAAGTCTTTGAATACCTAATAATTTTTTGCCAACTGAAATTGAAAGTAGATTTTATTGTCATTTGACAGGGTGACTCAAAATTAATGGGAAACAAAGCAAGAGTAAATTTCTGACGACATAATACTAGTTTTATGTCGTTAAATTTAACTGCTTTCGATTTATTTATTTTCATGTAAGAGGTTCAAATATGTACGCTGGTTTTAACATAACACACATTGTACATTTTATTTATGACAAAATCTAACGAAAGGGGCATTTATAAAATTCCTTAGGTATATAGTTTCCATGACAATGACAATTATTCTATTTATTTTATCCATAAATTTTAAATTTAGACATATTTATTAAATTTATGAATACAATGGAACATTTACATTAGGTATGTATACCTAATAAAACTGGCGTACATATTGAAAACTCTTGCAAGAAACTAGTATACCTTATTTGTGTAAAAAGGATAAGAGAATAATATTATCCTATTAAAATTTTGATACTGAGAAAAAAGTACATTCTGTAGCGCCCATTGTTATTGTGTATTCGTTTTTCTTGTCCCAGAAAATCCCCGAATCCAAAATTTTTGAGAACTTTCTAAAATCTTTTAATAACTTTAAATTCAAAATTTTAACTTTGACACCCTTTGACACCTTTTTAAACAATAAATTTTGGACTAAGGTAAGTTTAGTTACATCGCATTATGGTGTGGTCAGGGGTCAGGGTCAGGGTCAGTCCAGCTTTGTGACTCAATAATTTCGGGACACCCTGGTCCCTGTATACAGTATTAGTGTGTTCAGTAACTTTTTTGTTAGTTATAATACAGAAAAAAATATATATAAATGTTGTGCAGGATAAAAAAGACTATAACATTATTGTGAAAGATACTGAACATCAAATATATATTACATTTTTTAAATGGAACACCTTATTTATTTTTATGCGTAGTTATTTACTTCTAGGAAAATTCTATACTTATATCACAATATAAAAAGTTTAACATTTACAGAGTTGCCAAGTTTTGTGAAGAATACTACAGATTTTGTGAAAAACATGAAATCGGAAAAGTTGTAATAACTTTTAACTACTAACATTTGGAGCCAAAATATTTTACACAATTATAGACATACTATCGACTATTTTATACAGGGTGTTTTTATACATACGTTCATTTCAGAAAATTCTAACTTGATTTTCTTAAGTTTTTCAAATGGAACACCCTATATTTTATTGTTCTATTTTATTCACATATCGACCCAGCTTTTATTGAGCATGTTCTATATCTAAAATTATTCGTTTTTTAGATATAGCAATATTTCTGAAAAAACTTGCTTTCGGTCACACAAGATGTCTTTGGAAAAACTGTACCTGAATATTGGTAAGAGAATGTGTATTTACATGATAAAGTTCCTGTAGTTTATAGATTTTTTAAACAATGATTTACCAAAGGAGTGAGTTGGAAGAGCTTGATTTGACTCCTCCTCCTTCTCCACTACTACCAAGAAGGATATTAAAAACCGAATTCAACGAGTTTTTCAAAATATTACCATTGATTATTTTTGATAGTGTTAACACATCATTAGTACGACGTGTAGATATATATTTAATTAGGTAATAACAATATTTTATTTATTTTAGTTCAGTAATAGGTCAAAATAGGAAAAAGGAAAACAATTTTCTACAAACTGCCAGTTTCAGTCTGTATTAGGTCTTGCTCAGGGCTCTAAACATTTTGTTTACAGTATTTATCAATATGTTAAAAAAAAATAGAAAATATTTAAAAAATGTTTTAAACAATTTAAAAACAATACATATACAATACAATACAATGATTCTTTTCTAATTGTTTATACATTAAAATTATTAACATAATAATAAAAAAAATGATTGTGTTTTTTTAAACATGTAGTTTCAAATTTTTTTTACAATATTTTCAATTTTTTTTTTAACATATTGTTAAACATTGCAAACATTTTTTTTAGAGCACTGAAGAAAAGCTAGTACAAGCCGAAACGTTGGCAATTTGTAGAGAATTGTTTTCTATTTTTCAGTTTTGTTCTATTACCGGACCAAAATAAACAAGATAATACACAAAGATCACAAATACAACTATAAAAAAGTTCCACTTTCGCGCATGCGTACTTATTTGGTATTAGTCTTAGTCCTAAGAAGTTAAAAGATAGGAACTTTCAAGGTCACGTCTTAAGACCTCCTTAGGACTAAGACTAAGTTACGACTTTTCTAAACGTACACATGGAAATATGTACATATAACTTCTTAGGGCCTAAAGATTAAGGCTAAGTTAGGGTTAAGACTTTTTTATAAACTCACCGTTACAGTTTTTCTAGGTTATGTATTGATATAGATAAAGTAACACATAAATAAATATAGGTAACTTACTTTTTTGGATTTCATTTCATTTATCTTTTCTTCAGTGATTCCCCTTGCGATTAAAAATTCCTCCAGGTGTGATTCCATCATAAAGTCTAAAAATCACTAATACCTAATTATGAAAAACTACAGATGAAATAAATATTTATAAGTAGATAAAGGTTATGTTATAGCAAAGAACACACACGCATACACTTAGAGAATGCACTATTGTATAATCTTGGTAGGAATAACAACAAATGCATCAATGCAACAATTTTTAATAAATCCATCTATCGAGTAATGGACATTGATGTTTTATCATAGCTAATTGCTGATCATATACAGATTATAGAAACCTATATTGAATATTGAACTAATTTTTAGACTAGCGACATCTATTGATCGGTGTTCAAAGTAATAATTAGTCAAGAAAATTGTAATAACTAATAACTATCTTTACCCACATTCTCAAAATTAAAATAAAGGACTGTTTTACTAGGTATACACAGGATGGAAATATTTTAACGTTTAGCAATGACATCTCCGAAACGGTAAGGGATACAAAATTGGTTAAATTATGAAAAATTTTGCAATTTATTTATGGCAATCGGAAATGTCTACGTAGCTCAGAGATTACAAAGGCCCCTACTTTTTTGGATATCAATTTATTTAAATATTAAATGTCAAGATTTATTTTATGTGGCTGAAGACAGAATCGGAATCAGAAACAGAATATTACAGTAGACCAGATTAGCTATAAGCAGCAACTAAGAAAAAATATGAAGACCGTATTTTAGGTTTAGGTAGGTATTTTATTATATTGCGGTCATTTAGCGCAAACATAGTAAAACATTACAAAACAATTATATTACATAAAAGAATAGTACGGGGTGAAATGGGATTACGGTACGGTATTTTGAACATTCGGGAAATCTAGAGAGAAAGCTAGTCTGATATTTTGTTAAAAAAATGACAAAAAGCATTAGAAATTAATATTACGGAAACGAAAATATTCCAGAGAATAAGAGAGTTGCGGGGGTGTTAAAAAATGATAAAATTCTGGAAATTTAGAGGAGAGTTTGATACAGTTTGATATTTTGTCACAAAATAGTATTTAGCACTAGAAAGAACATATATTTCGGGGAGTAAGGGGGTTGAGGGGGTGTTGAAAAATATAAAATTAGGAAAATTATAATTTTTTTAAATCAAAATAAATTGATATCCAAAAAAGTTGATGTTCAAGTCTAGCTCGTTTAGGAAGCATTTCTCAAGTTATATTAATATAACCTTCTTTCCTTAATTGTCATCATAAATATTTCAATGGAAACGTCATTGGGGGTAGATGTTTGCAAAAAATAAAGCATACGGTTAATTCGTGTAACACGGATGGATGGTTTTTAACCAAATAATACAAATTAGCTTAATAAACATAACCCCTGTTATGTATGTCATATGAAGTGAAATAGCATGTGCGTTTTCATGATAGATGAATAGATAAACTCCATCTAATGTAGATATATAGATTACTTACCCTAAATATAGACCAGAACACATACACAGTGATCTTACATATAACCTTATTTAGGCATCATTTCACAAATTCAGAGATTAAAGTCTGAATTCAGACTTTAATGTCTGAGATCAGACTTTAATGTCTGAATTCAGACTTTAATGTCTGAATTCAGAGTTTAAAGTCTGAATTCAGACATTAAAGTCTGAATTCAGAGTTTAAAGTCTGAATTCAGAGTTTAAAGTCTGAATTCAGACATTAAAGTCTGAATTCAGAGATTAAAGTCTGAATTCAGAGATAAAAGTCTGAATTCAGAGTTTAAAGTCTGAATTCAGAGATTAAAGTCTGAATTCAGAGTTTAAAGTCTGAATTTAGAAAAAA
>JALDAQ010000495.1:0-11097 GCA_025584915.1 Monochamus saltuarius
TGAAATTTAAGTGAATAAATATGTTAAATATGTCTCTTAATAGAAAAATTAATCAAATTTCAATGTTACTTTTTACCCCTTCAATATAGGTTCCATTAAATCACTATAAAACATTTGAATGCAAATTCCTATGATACAAAGTACTGCAAGTTGCATATCTTATGACGTCACATTAATTCGGTCCATATACCATATTAGCATTCCACTTATAAAAATATCTAACTTAGGAACGGTGCAGTAAAGTTGTTTTTAAGAAACTGCGAGAGAAATTTAATTATACACGTCTAACAGGTGATGCAATCTTTAACTACTGAAACACGGAAAGTTTTCTTTTATAATCCAGTAATTTTAGAGTGCATTTACATATATATTAATCCCAAGTTAGAATTTTTACGACACAGAATGACCCCAGCTATTTAAACACCCTACATTCTTAAACACGATTTTTTCAGGCGGCAACGAACATATAAAAATGTAAATTGATACTGAATTAAGTCATCGTGTCGAACTTAATGTACCTTTATAGTTTGGCCCCTACAATTTTCTTGTTAAACTTAATTAAATCGTGTCACTTTCCTCTCCTCGTTTGACGTCTGTAATAGAACTGTTTAAAAACATTTCAGTACGTTATAATTGTGACAATCAAATGGATTTGCATGCTTGAAAGTGTGCATGAAATGTTCGCCTATACTTTGGTTGATGGACGTGAATTGAAACTAAAAAATTCTTATTTCAGAGCCTAACTTTGTGGGATCGTTTGATATCGGCGAATACGTTTTATTCTTCTTCAGAGAAACCGCCGTGGAATACATCAACTGCGGTAAAAGCGTCTATTCTAGGGTCGCGAGGGTCTGTAAGAAGGACACGGGAGGGAAGAACACCCTTTCGCAGAACTGGGCGACCTATCTTAAAGCTAGACTGAACTGTTCCATTCCCGGGGAGTTTCCCTTCTATTTCAACGAAATTCGTAAGTATTCAGTAATTCTACGTTTAATTAAACAGGATTTATTTTACTTGGGAGAGCAAAAGATCCGAATTTATATTGCTAACTAATTTCATTTATTTATTATTATATACTTTATTTACCCTTTAAATACCTAAAATAATTATTTCAACTAAGATGAGTTCTAGATCTACGTCATAACTGTAAAGGGTTATTCCAATTTTTGTTTGAAAGAATTATTAAGTAAGTTTAAAGAAAATATGTATCACATTTTATTATATTAATTAAAGACAAAATTTCACCAAATTAATATACAAATGTGTTATTGTATTATTTATTATGTTATGCCTTGGACTATTTGAGACCAAAAACTCTAAAACTAATAATCTAAAACCACTGATTTTTGGAATACAAAATGTAAAATATCACTGAATTGGTTTACAAATATGAAACAATGGCAGAAATAATTACCTACGTATCAAAATTCCAGTGCCACAAAGTATTTATTATCTAATGATTATAATTATTGCATTCGAAAGTGAGGTATTCTCATACCCATACATTTTCTTTTAGAGAGCATTTACAAAGTCCCAGGTGACGATACGAAATTCTACGGAACATTCACCACTTCCACCAACGGTCTGATGGGTTCTGCCATCTGTTCCTTCCGACTTTCAGACATCCAGGATGTTTTCAGAGGGAAATTCAAAGAACAAGCAACCTCTTCATCAGCTTGGCTGCCAGTCTTATCCAGTAGGGTACCGGAACCAAGACCGGGAACTTGCGTAAACGATACCGAAACTTTACCAGACACTGTATTGCATTTCATAAGGAGTCACCCTCTCATGGACTCTGCAGTGATGCACGAGAATGAGAAGCCTGTCTTCTTCAAGAGGGACATATTTTTCACAAAATTAGTTGTGGATAAGATAAGGGTTGATATCGGTGGTGCAGTTTTGGATTACACTGTATACTATGCAGGAACAAGTAGGTTTAATTTTAACTATCCTCTAGCATAAACACGATTCTACAAATTTTTTTAAATTTCAGACGATGGTAGAGTTCACAAGATCGTAGAATGGGCCAAAGAAGAGGGATCAGCCTCCATACTTTTAGACATTTTTGATGTAACTCCTGGGGAACCTATTCAAGTGATGGAGATTTCCAAAGAACACAAAGCTCTGTATGTCGCTTCCGATCACAGAGTCAAGCAAGTGGATCTTGTGATGTGTAACAGAAGATACGATAACTGCCTGAGATGTGTGCATGACCCGTACTGTGGATGGGATAAAGATTCTAACGTTTGCAAACCTTACTCACCAGGGTCGGTATTCTAAACTATATAACATTAAATTATCTAACGACTTATTTGATTTCAGTCTACTGCAAGACGTGTCCAACAGCACAATCGACGTATGCGACAGCAGCGTAGTGAAAAAGAAGATGGTGGTGACCTGGGGCCAAAGCCTCCACCTGGGATGCTTTTTGAAGATGCCAGCAGTGCTAGCGTCCCAAACCATCACCTGGTACCATTATTCAAAGGAGAAGGGGCGTTACAAGATCCAGTACAGGCCAGATAAATATATAGAGACTTCGGAACACGGATTGGTAATTATTGCTGTGACGGAAGCAGATGCAGGGAGATACGATTGCTGGATGGGTGCATCGCTTTTATGTTCCTACAATGTTACGGTCGACGCTCATCGTTGTTCGCCTCCAGCCAAAAGCAATGACTATCAGAAGATTTATTCAGACTGGTGCCACGAATTCGAGAAGTACAAATCAGCCATGAAGAGTTGGGAGAGGAAACAAGCAGTAAGTATTTCTTCAAAGTAGTTGAAACAAAATATATTTTGAATAGAGTTTATATTAGAAAGTGCTGAAAGGTAGAAAACTACTTACCATAAATTGATATTAGGTAATTCTTATAATTATTTTTAAAAATTATTCCCTGACGCTAATAAGCATGCTTTTAAGCAACGGTGAAAATTACCCAATTTACACAGATAATATTGGTTGTTGTTCCCCAACGGCCGAAAATCTAGAGTGACTAATCGCTAGCTTGTAGACAAGCGCGACGAACGAAGTGTGGTAAAATAAAGAGTGACTAATTTACAGCACAGAGATGGGTACAGAAGGTGAGATAAGCATGATTATGTAAGCCTGCCACTTGAAGAAATCAAAGCACACAAAATTATCAAAAATAAGTAAACATCGAGTGAACCTAGCACATTAACAGTTTACTTTAAATGTTCCTCCTGTGTCATCCTCTCTACAAATTAGAATGCCGTAGTTTTGGGTGGCGATTCTTGTTAATGAACTAAATATTTCAACATCACTTACACTCATATTTTGACCTCGCACCCTAAACCCTTCATACATGTCATCATCCGATATTCCCCACTTGTTAAATTAGGGTGTTTACAATTTTGAGAATTTGCTGTAAAGCTTGAATTATTCTCCATTCGAACACAAAATCACTGATGAATTAATTATGTTCATAATTAAATTAATGGATATACCTGAAATTTTATCTGCCCGAAAGATATACCCATGATAGCGCTCGAAATGGAACATGGCTAACTTCTTCGATCTCGTACATGCATATTTGAGGGCTGCATATGTTACTCTCTAGATTTTTGGGAGTTGGGTATTGGTGATAACAATTCATATACAAATGACAAGTCATATTTGCACTCCCTCTACATTAATACCATAATCGCTTATGTAGAAACGATTTAACACTTGAAATTTTACCACAATTGTCAATTGCTTGTCCTGAGAAGTTCTTTTTCAAATTGTAACCGTTTTCGTCCAGATGAATGATTTCTACTAATTCTTGCTTTAAATATGGCATTTTGATAAAAACAAACAAATTTTTTACATTCCTAGAAACTAATAATTGGTGTGTCTCTACTTTGCAGCAATGCTCTTCCAGACAAAATAACAGCAACCAAAACAGCCACCCAAATGAGATTTACCGACCCCTAGTGTGATAGCTGATAGAGCGTGGTCCACTTGCACTAACGTTCTTAGGTATCCCTTTGTATTGGACTCTCGTGCTATTCGTGTAAATAGCCTGCGCGCGGGAGGTGTAACTAGGATTAATATTTAGACTGAAATTTTTTTAATGTTTAACCAGTCAAAAGTGCCCCGTTTTTGTGATGGACTCTCTTATGTAAGCAGTGCTTAAAAATTATCGTGCTTTTACTTATCTCTTTTGATGTGATCGAGACATACTTTCTTTTCGACGGTTTTAGTATTTGATATTCTGCTTCGTTTATACGGTTTCCTTTAATGATGTCAATACGTTGAATTTAAAAATCATCTAAATATTGTAGATCTGTGATATATGTGTATTGTAATTAAGTAAAAATTAACTATTCTTTGGATAATTTTAACTCAAAAATGGATGAATCCGATTAATAAACTGATCTTTGGACCAAAGCGGATGGATGGACTTTTATTATAAGGTTTAAAAACAGAATTATACTGTAAAATTTAGTGCATATTCAAAGCAATACTTTTCGCTTGCATGTGTTGGTCCCTCAAGATAATATATCTATATAATTATTATATATAATGTAAATATTTCCGTTCCTTTCCTTTTTCGTTACTGTTGAGCTAAACAGTCCTCATTACAAATGGCATATATTGGACACCAAACACTGGATGGTCAAACGAACTGAATTTACGTAATACAAAAGTTTTACAGTAGTTCAAATGTACCAAACCAAACAATAATTCTCCTAAGTTTCTATTGCTTCATAACTTTTATTAATTTCATTGTTATTTAATAGTGTACTTTTATCTATACCTAATTTGGTTTAGAACCAATAAGTCCTTGAAACGCAAAATTTTCGCTTGACCACCCGGTAGACCGAAAACATGTCTTTTTTATAACATTTACGGACAATCACTGTAAACCACATATATATTACATATTATCATTTGTGGTATGAAAATGTAAGTATTGTGGAACATTTCAATTTGTTTTGAGAAAGTGAAACATAAAATTTGTAGTCGATTGAGACGAAATACTCAAAATTTAATTTAATCGCAATTATCTGCAATCGACGCAACTGGTATGTTTTCACTGAACATATAAAATGTTTCTTGTTTTAATTTACAAGTGTATCCTGTAAATACCTATGTATAGCTATTTATAACATTTATGTAATTTATACTATTATTGTAGAAATACAATTGAAGATATTCTAGCTATGCTTAATCTTTTCGATAATAGATAAGGCTTTTGATATTTTTAACTTGCGTTTGTCATGATTTTTTAAAATAATATCCATTTTACGTGTATTAACCCAATTTTAATACTAATATACATATCTTTATCACTGCAATAAAATGAATAATAATTAAATTACGTGTTTCGATTGCATTTTTTACCGTTCACAAAAACGAAGGTTTTCTTTTAAGCAGATTCCACTTCAGTTTGTACTACTAATAATGTTGAGTTGTTCCTTCTAAAACTGTAGAAGAATATTCTTGTTACGAATTTAAAAATGTAGAAATTTTCATATGATGTCACTTCTATGAAGTGAAGTAAGTATGTAATGGATTTATAGGAAAGTTATATGTAACGGGTAACCCAAAAAACATGTATATTTTTGTTTTGAATATAACTTTTATATCTTTCATCTGATTTCAACTGAATTACAGTTAAAATATATACAAAATTATAAATTGATTTGTATCTTGTATCATCTATGGAAATATAAAAAACGCTTCAAGAAAACGTCAATTGTAACGTTAAAATCAAGTAAAATGCAGCAAACTAAATAAAAAGCTAATAATTCAGACATTTGCAATGTTATTAGATGTAAATAAGTATATTTTAAATGTTCATGGACTGGTGTTTTAGCTATAATTCTTTTATTTGTACAAAATTGGAGGAGAGATATGAAGTTACACTGAAATTTAAAAAATCTGTTTTTGGGCCACACGTTATCTCTTTTACATCATTTTTAATTTCTCAGTTACGTAGAATATAAATCAGTCAACACCCTAGATAGTAATTTTAATATAAATAAATAGTTTTAAGTTAGGAATTATTGTTGTAAGTCTGAGTTGAGACAGTATTTTTATATTACGGTTTTGTAACGTTTATTTATGTTTAATTTTTCATTGCATCTACAATGTTTTAATTGTAAATAAACAAACAATAAAGTTCATGCTATAGTAAGACATTTTTTATTATACCTATTACCCCCTATGATATGTCTCGTAAATTTCATAAAAGATTATATGTTTTAAAACTAAGGTTATTCAAAAGGAGTGCACTGTATGAATGAGATAAAATATTAAAAAACGATAGAAATCAGTTATTAAAAAAGGCTTACCATTCACTGCAGTCTTCTTGTAACGAAGGAAATGGCTATCGAGTTTCAGGATGTGAATGGAATTTGGCACAATTTTAACGCACACTACACTGACACCTTTTGCTGTCTATATTCGATGTCTACACTAAACACATAAAAAACATGTCCAGCAAAAACCACGATATGAGTATTTGAAATGAGAACAAAATAATATACCTATAAGTTTTTTCAACAAATGAAATTTGGTGGATTTGATGAAACCACTATGGTAAACTTATTCACTTTTACTAATCTCAAAAATACTATCGAAGAAAAACAAAAGAACATCGTATAACAATTAAATACCCGTCTTCCGATAGCACCCTTGATTCAAATGCAAACTTTTTGAATTCAAATGTTTACGTTTATCTGAACTAGAGGGCGCAAGTGACAATATTTAAAATTTAAATTTGCAAGAGGTAATACTTTTCAAAAAATAAAGATGTTTACTCTAGTTATATGTTTTGTGATGTAGACTATATAGCAACTTATCGAAAAAAGTTATTTCATTTCAATATTTACATATTTGATAAAGCTACAAATCATCTTTATTTCTTATTGGTCACATTAGGGACGACCTACCTATAGAACGACCTACTTCTGGCTATGATACTTTGGAACTACAATACAATCTTTCTTAAACATGAGCATAATAGAGGTTATATTATTTTGAATTTAAAAAATGTTTTCTTTTGAATCTCAGTTTATTAAAACTGATGTAACAGCTGTAAAAATACTACGAAAATATTATTTAATTGGTCTGTAAAATATAAAACAATTAAGAAAAGTTTTGCATTATTCCTTTTTTCAGGTGTTGGAGGTTATATACATGTTTTCGACAAAGACACCTATAAGTTAATTTTAAAAATAAATGTATTTGAGGGCCAAAAAATTTATGAAATAATTTCTGACGCACTAGAAAAACAAATTTTGGTATATGGTGGCAGATATCTGAAACTTATTACGATTGATACAAATTTTATTCGTATTAGTGCATCTGCTTATAAAATTTCTTCCGATTGGATTTTAGCTGCAAAATGGATAGATGATTATCAACAAATTGCTACAGTATCAATTCATAACATACTACAAATTTGGAATAATGATTTAAAAATAATTACTGAAGTAAGCAGTGCTGAAAAGTGTATTTTATACAGTGCATTCATTTGTGGCGACAGGCTCAAAGAATTAGTTATTTTATCTGGAACTGTTTTCAGTGAAGTGTTAATATGGAGGCCAGATAGAAAAAGCGAAAGCCCCGTTCTGAAGAGACTTCAAAGGCATAAGGTTTGTACTGAACATTTTTTTTTTTAGTTCATTGGATCTTGATGTATTTATTTTTAGGGAGTTATATTTTGCATTCATTACAATGAAGCTTCAAACTATATATGCTCGTCTTCTGATGACCGATCAGCGGTTCTATGGAAGCCAAAGCATGAAAATCTTCTAACCGAATTAGATCAAGAAACTATCGAAATCAACATCACTTGCCAAGTTTTTGGTCACTTATCAAGAATATTTCGATGTTATGTTCTCGAGGAATGTTTTCTAACAGGAGGAGAAGATTCCCTTTTAAATATGTGGTCATTTGATGGCTCATTCATCAGGAAAATAGAAACTAACCAAGGTGGACCCGTATGGGCACTCGATGCTAAGGTTAACGATAATTTTATATTAACAGGTAGTGGTGACTGTTCTGCTACATTGTTTCCTATTAATTGTAACTTTGAAGAAGAAGAGTTATCAATTCCAGACAAGGAAGCTCCGCGAAATATAAGCAGCTTGGCTAATAATAATTTTGTGGTTGTTTCTGAAAGTGGGGTTTTGTATTATTATACGAAAAAGACGCAGGAATGGGTCCACGTACGGAAATATGATGATTTGAAAAGTTACGCTATACTAGCAGTTTCAAAGTGTAGGAATTTAGTAGCGCTGGCAGGGTTTTTTGGACAAATTTACATTTCTAAACAAGAAAATGATGAACTCCACGAAATTGTTTCATATGAATCAAAAAATAAGTCAAGAATATTCGCCTTGCACTGGATAGACTGCAAAACTTTTCTCACCTGTCAGTCCGAAGGACTAATGACCTTATATGTGTTGAAAACTAATAACGTAGTGCGTCTTTCAAATTTTATTTTACCACCTAGTAAAGAAAGATGGAGTAACGCTGTCATTTCTTTAGGAAGACACTTTGTTGTTGGCGATAGGAAAGGAAATCTTCATTTATTTGAATTTGGAAAATTCAACCCTGTTCAGACTTTGAAGAAAGTCCATAGTCACTTGGGAGTTACCAATTTATTAGAAGAAAATGGTACAATTACGTCCTTAGGAAGAAACGCTACACTAAAAACGTTTACTTTAGACGATGGAAGGCTGCATTTAAATTCCTCAAATAAAGTACCGTTTATGTGGCTTGTAAATATTTCTGGGGATTTACTCTTAGCATTTTCCGGCGACAAGTTCGTTTTATGGAATTACAATACTAAACGAATAATTTTCGAGAAATCTTGCGGAGGTGGACACAGATCTTGGGATTTTCAAAGAACGGATAACAACGCAGTGTTCAGTTACATAAAAGACAAAACTATTCATGTTATAGACTTAATTTTAAACAACCTCTCTCCGATTGATCTAATAGAAGGCTATCAAGTAAAAGAAATTAACTCCGTTGAAGTGATTAACGTTTTCGACAACTATATCGTCGTGTCTGGCGGTGAAGACACAACATTACGAATAAATTTGCTCAACGATAGTAACTTTACTAGCGTCGTTTCACTTAAGCCTCACTTATCGAGTATAAGGACCTTAACAGCGTATAAAGTTAGTACTGAGAAAGAAACGTACTTAGTTTTTTCTGGAGGTGGTAGGGCACAAATTATTTGTTGGAAATTGGAAATTTCCCTCAAAGGAAATTCAGTGAATGACATCGTTTGCAGTGAGCAACACTCGTACTACAAAATCATCGACTGCGAAGAATCCGAAATGAGAATTATGGACTTGGTTGTGGCCAACATACAGAACCAGTTGTTATTATTCGCGGCATGCTCAGATGGAAACGTGAAAATATTTTTTATTGACGGCAGTTCTGGAACATATTGTTTGACATTTTATCGAGACGTATTTTACAAACGTAGATGTATTTTAAAACTGTGCAATATCAACATTTTTGGTCGTGATGTTTTTGTTACGATGGCGACGGACGGACAGTTAGTTTTTTGGGATATGACTAATATTTGTGAACAGGAAAGTGAAGTAAAGTGGTTTCACAGTATTCAGTCGCATCAGTCGGGCATAAACAGCTATGACTTTAAATTACTAAAGGACGATTTGTGTTTGTTTTTAACTGGGGGGGATGACAATGCAATCGTTTTAAATTTAATTCGTTTCCGAAAGACAAACATTTTAACGATCGAAAATATTAACGTTTTTATCGACATTGGAACTCACTGTGCTCAAATTACAGGGGTTGTTTTAAGTGATGAATATTTTTTAACAGCGGCTATTGATCAAAGAGTTGCTCTTTTTAATTGGCAATTATTAGACAAAAAATTAATTTGTAAATATATTACTAAATATAACACAGCTGTTGCTGATTTGCAAGGACTCTGTTGTTTTGTAAATAATGATTTTGACGCATTTGTATATGGAAAGGGTATAGAATACATAAAAATAAAGAAAAAGTTATAGTTTACTGTATTAACATTTTTTTTTACGAACAAGTGTTTCTTTTATATAAATTTAATATTGTTACTAGTTCCTAGTATTTGATTGCTAAAAAAAAATTATACTATTATATGAACGTGCAACTAATTATAGAAGGGATTATATGTGACCCAATGTGCTCTGTTTTGTTCTTTTTCTGACTTATGACTCGTAAATAGAGACTTGTAGACGTCCGAAGCATTCTTATCCTTAGCAACACTATAATCAGATTTTATTTTCCTTACTTCTTCAGCTTTAGTAACTTTTCCTGAAGCTATAACATTGCCAATTTTTGACAAAGAAGTCGGTTCTGTTTTCAATTTCTTTCCATTTTCTTCAGATTTCAAACCATTTCCTGACCTTTTCAATGTCTTTGATGTATTTTCGCCATTTTCTGGGTTACTACAGGTAGGTATCTCACTTTCGGTGGTTTCTGTCTTAACTTTAACCTTTTTCTCCTTGTTTTTCTTATTTTTCTGTTGCCTGATTTCCATTCGACCTCTCATAACTTCCAAATCTTGTTCATTTCCATTGATTATAACAATGTCATCCTCCTCGAAAGGTTTTGTACACTTGTGACAGTTCTTGGTACCAATTTCTTTTAAAGTTCGTTCAGAAAAAACGCATCCACATGACCAAACGGCTACAAATCTAAATGTACCGTTCATTTCCAAACCCAACACTGGGCAAATGTAAGGTGCGGCTCTCCCATTCTCATCTTTACTGAATTCTGGATTTTTTGTTAATTTAAGGTCCCTTACATCTTTCAAGCTTTTTATATGTTTGAATTCTGACGACAAAGTGCTACGATCGAGAAGAGCTTCGATCAAGGCCATTTTACTATAGAGTTTGCCCAAATGGCAGACGACTATGGGCTCCTGAAGAATTTCTTGAGTAACCGAACAACACCTCCATTTAAAAGCAAGTTCTGAGTCTTTATCTTTGGTCTCTGGCTTCTTTTTCACTCTTACAAGTTCATCCCTTCTAGGAATAGTACCTCCATCACAACCCATTTTCCTAAAAGTAATTAAATATCATTCAAACGGTTACTTCAACAAATTAATTATTACTTAC
>JALDAQ010000496.1:0-11096 GCA_025584915.1 Monochamus saltuarius
TTTTTTTTTGCATGTATAGTTTTAATACATATTGACGTCGCTGCAAATAAGAGCAGCAAAAGTAACTGTTTCTTAACCAAACAGTCCTCTTCATCCATTTTTTAAAAACAAATCAATTCTAAACTAAATATCTAAATTAGAATCTAATTTAAAAACTTAACCTGCAAAAATGTGAATCTTCTGTTTACTGTCAAAAAAGCTGTTTTCTGATTGGTCCTTGTATGATTGTTGGAAAAGGATTGGTAAAAGCTAAAATGCTTTTAGCTTCTGCCATCCGTATTTCTCACCGTTTTACTTCAGTATCGTTGAATATTTGCAGGTGGGATGAGTTAACATTCCTATTATTTGCTAAACCCTAGATTATTCAGTTATTAAATGTCTAAAATTATTTCTATTTTGTAGAAAACACTATTTCAAGAATACGGCGCCCTTTTTAATAACTTTTCTGCAGTACCAATACAACCGCACTAATCTTATGTGAATGAAGCTTTAGAAAAGTCCGCATAAATTACGTCGACTTGTTATTTTGCATCAAAAGTTTCAAATTTGTTTTCTAATTAAACTGAAATAAATCAAAATGAGCATTTCGTAGGTAAAGAATTTTAATTCAAACTGCTAATTGACTCATTAATGTTTTTATCCAAAGGATCGTTATATTATGCTCAATATTTCGTATAATTCACAATACCAACCTAACAATTTGTCTACAAATAATGTAATTAATTACTTGGCATACAAATCCGAAGGAAACTAATAATTACAGTTAAATGTAGGTAATTACGTACGCGATTTGTAATCACGAGTATTTAATGGGTAATTGTGTTAACGTTTAAACTAGCGTATTATTTTATAGGTATCAGTTTCGAGTCGCAGATGTATCTAAAGTTGTTACAGGCTATAAATTACTGTTTACTGTGAAGTACTTATTTTAAACTAATAATTGTTAATTTATCCCTATATCGCAAATATATCATTTGCATAGTAAATACCTATATATTACGCACAGTTGAGATCCCCTAAATCTGAATTGAAGAGAATACTGTTAGTTGTATTATTTAATTTCGAAAAATAATTTTACACGGAAAGAAAATATTATTGTTCCTTTAACAAAACTTTTTTGGTCAATTAAAATAGATACATACAATTTAATTAATGCGTTTATTTTTTTGATATTTCTTAATTTGACAGAATATTACTCTTGATTACCAACATAATATTTATTCAAATGGAAATAAGGAATATTCAGTATCAATATATATTTAAAAAATATTGAATGTATAAAGGACTCTTACAAATACAATTCTGTAAAACAAAATCAAAAAAGGCAGTTCGAAAATGATTTAAAAATACTCTTCCCCGTGGCACTGGAAACTGGTCCACTATAAAACCTGACAAGGCAATGCATGCAATCGGCGACCGTACAAAAAATTTAAAGAAATTTTCAAGGAAAGAAATACATAATATTTTATGCACCAAATTCAACAACTTTTGCCGCTATTGTTATTAATAATTAATAAAATCAATTTCTGTTTTTAATTAATAAAATAGATTGATATACTTGATGTTACAACAACAAAATTTTGGGCGCGTCTTACCCAGTTTCTACAAACTAACACAAATGTTTCTCCTTCTTGTCTGTTTTGAACTCCTAAATTATTGGCAGCAGCTATGATACGTTTACGTAAATCAATAGTGTCCACTTCGGTGCGCTACATTTCATTTTTTAAATATCCCTACAAAAAGAAGTCCAAAGGATTTAAAGTCAGGAGATCGTGGCGGCCATGGTCCCGGTCTTCCTCGCCCATTTCCTAGTAATGCTTGGGCACGCTGTACATTGCATGGATATAATTAAGCCTCGTGTATGATACGCCGTGGCCGCCCTGGACCTCCATCTCTTTCACGGTTCGGTCGCAAATTTCCTGTATCATGCCCGCGTTATACTACACATGCACTCACTTCACATCGTGGTAAAAGTAGCTGCATTTCACACATTGTCATGTTTACCGGGAAATTGTTCTGCTAAAGCATCTTCCCTTCACCATAAATTAAATTATCTCCGAGTTGGTATACACGCAAGCCATTTTTGACACATGATGTAAACATTCGCATCACAAAAATATTAATACTATAAGTAATCGAATTTCAATATTCGGAATCGCCTTGCTAGAGACTTCAATGTATATATTTTTTGGAAACTATAAGAAATTTAGACATTTTTCTTTACTATATTGACTCCATCTTTCATGACACATCTATTCCCGAATGTTTTTAGACAAGTTGGGGATCACTTTGTATATTGAATTAAAAATATGTTCAAGTTATCGGTTAAAACAAATATGTTATTTAAATAAATAAAAAATAGTAATCCAATCAAGAACATAATTCCTTAAATCAATAAAGTAATTTTGTTCAATTTTAAAATATAGCCAATCATAGAAGAGCAAGAGCATCGCTCACTGGTGTAACTTGAAGTTTTTACTCTTTTCTTTGAGAATATCATGTTGCTGTATTTCTTATACTCATTGTAAAAGTGAAAGTTAGGAGTGGTTTTATTAAACCAGTTAGTAAATTTAGATAGATTAATTTCTTTAGATAATTATTGAATAGAGCTTTGTCTGTGGAAATGTTCATTAGCATACCTAAATGTTTGGTATCAGCGAGCATATATATGGCTTCATTGATAGGAATTGTAGGAGATTTGATTTATATTAGCTTAAAATACCTTTCTAGTACAATCAGCTATTATCATGGAACAAAATGGTTATACATATTTTCAATATTCTTTAAGCAATCATTTTTGTGCATAAAATTCTCACAATGTAATATTATGATGTATTGCTATGTATTAGGAGTGTTCTTTTAATTTTACAGTGAATTGTATGTCAGTCACTATTATTGAAAGCTTACTGTTATTACTTTATAAATTTGTGCAATTATGAAAATACAAAATATTTGTATACGAATTTTTATTTATAAGCAAAAATAAATTATGTAAAAGCTCAATTGTGTAATGTTCACATCAAATATTTTTGGCATCTGTAAATATTATTTTATTGAGTGGCTAGTGGCCATAGATGTATATATTTACATTCCCGCATTCTTGTCCATCTGTTGGTTATGACACAAGCCAACATTAGCCAACAGCTATCTATCAGCTAACAAGCTCGAAGCCGTTAAATGTCTGGTGGCACCGTTATTGACAATATGGAACAGCCCAGTATTTTCATAGTGTTTTACTTATATGGTAATCTGCCAACTGATTAATGTGGCGGATGCTTAATACAAAACTTTGAGTGGGTATTTTGTAAAAAGCGTCAGTTAAGTCAGTTATTGTGGGACTTAAAATAAACCCCAAACAATAAACGGCATATCGACAGATGCTTTATGGCAAATTCTAACACAGATACAAGGTTCAGAGACCAACACAATATAGGAGATATTATTACTTGTTTCCCTGTACAGAAAATAGGTCATCTCCTCGAATATATACGTCCTTATAAACTAAGACCATGATAAGGCCAAAGTTACTCACTTGTTACTTGCATATTAAGATGTCACTGTTAAATTACATTTGAAAAACTTATATCCTAATTTTTTATTTTTTGCTTTTAATTTACGATCCTGATTAATATATGCTATCAATGGTGACGAGCATAGTTAACTAACAACAACTCGGAATCTGTTAAATTCTCACCCACACTCAAACCATGACATTTTTAGATCATCCACCGATCGTCTCACCTATGACGTACTGATGAGAACTTATCAGTTCGATCAGTGACTCTAGTAACGAATGATTTTAGTTGTCTATTAGATATTTCATTATTCACTTTTGAAATTTTAATTAAACTTGAGTACATTTTTATTTTATAATTAACCTTACTACAAAGCATTTTTAAAAATGTCAAACAGATAACACCGTGTGTGTAAAAAACTTTTAAAGCTACCTTTGTTGCTAACCCAACTCGGTTCTGCTTCATTACATTCCGCTAAAAGCAAATACACACAAAACTCTCAAATGACCACCCCTTACAGCATTTAATTTTTAATGTTTTCAACGCCGTATTTCGCATCAAAATGGAATAATTAAATTTTAAGCAATTTCGCAGCCGAAATATAAAATTCACAGACAGGGTTGTTTTCGTAGCAAAATACGTCAATGAACAAACAAATGGTGTAATTATATACAAATAATACACACTTTAATACGAATTTTATTTCACGAAAATAATTTCTGTTTCGTTTCCATGTTTAGCCGCATTGCAGCTTGCCTGTCGTTTAGCTTTTGCGAAGCGGACAGCTCGACAAACACTGCCCTTTTCCACTTTAAACTCATTAGCCGAATATAAGGTAGACTCGGCAGAAGTCACAATCAAAATATCTTTGTCAACTTGAAAATATTTTCCAGAAGAGAATGTAAATGTAGTCGTATTAGGTGCAGGATTCAAAATGCTATGAAGGAATTATTTCTAAATTGAACGCAAGTATTTTGCTTTCGAGATATAAACAATATTTTGTCGAAAAATGCAATAAAATAAAACAATAGACCAAAGAAGTAATGACGTCAAACTTCATGTTGGTATCATTGAATTGATTCCAAACAAAACATTGTCGCCATGACGACCGACGACCTTCTTCAAGCAAATGACAGTTTGGTAAACTTAACTTTAATTCATTGATAAAATATAGAATCCTTAATTATAATAGGCGTTAATGTTATTAAATAGTAAATAAATAATTTGGTTCTTCCGTGGGAAACGAGTGATCCTTGTTGCTGAGATGATTTAAAATAGTACCAGTGATCAGTAATTACGAGTGTACGTTATTAACTGTCTCATGAGTTAATTTCCACATTTTGGATAGCAACAAAAATATTTGCTACTTTGCTTACTACAGTGACTGCAGTTTGGATCAGAACGCATCACCATTTTACCGTATGTAACAGATTGTTCAAACAATAAAATCCATAAAATAAAAACTTAGAAGAGATATTATTAAAATTCAGTCGACAGCGACAAAGCTAAGAAAAGAAGAGGTTAGGCTAGTTTAGACTGATTATAATTCATGGTGGTTGTCATAGCAATGCCATGGCAACCATTAGGTCTTTGCTTTGTTTGGAATCAGTACAATGTTGCCAATATTATTTGTGACGTAACACTTTTATGGTGTATTATGCTATGTACAACAATTTAATTTATTTTGAAATCGTTTAAAGCTAATAAGTAATAAAAATTAGTTGTTTGAAATATTACGGTCAGAATTATATGTTGTAATTCATATTCTAAGGGTGTTTAGTTCGAAATGAGCTCCGAAAGAATAGACGAGTATTTACCAAAGGAAGTATTGGAACCGACACAAAGTGCTGTTTCACAACTAATCCCCAAAAAATCGTCGAGGCAGTTCAAGATTGCCTATAACGAATTCAGAGAATCCGAAATGCCCGAAGCAGTATTATTGGCATATTTCGAAAATAAAATTAAACTTCGACGTTATAGTTCTGTCAAAAAGTACTCTGAATGCCAAAGAAAATATAAATATCAGAAATTTCCGAAACTAAGAAGCACTTGTTAATAGATTTCTGCAAGAGGTAATTTAAATTCAAACTTTTCAGGTCATTGTAGTAATTGGTGTTTATGGAGCTTTCAGAAGAGATGAGGTACTAAAGATAAGAATCAATGATATAGAAGACAGAGATTAATTTATTATTATAATAATGTCCTATCTCAAAACTCATACTCCCTGATGTTTTGTGATTTCAAGTCCAAACCAAATGAAGATATACTGCAAATATTGTGCTTTACGTCCAGCAGTTACTATAAGTCAAACATTTTTTGTGAAGTATGTAAGGAAAAAATATGTTAACCAAGTGATTGGTGTCAACAAAATAAAGAATGTGACAAAGGGAATAGCAACTTATCTCAATTTACCTGATCCGGAAACTGCTTTAGGCGTTCTTCCGCCACTCTGTTAACAGAGGCCGATATTACCGCCATTAAACGACATGGGCAGTGGAGTTCTAGTACCGTAGGGGAGACGTATAGAAGATTCTATGCAAAATAAAATTTTAATGTCAAATTGTTACCATCTACAGCCGAGGCTTCCCAATACAACGTGCGTAGTACACTTACTGCAGCCTCACTGAACGCCCAGAACTAAAAGCTACGATTCTATAAATGATACTGCAGGAAACAACTACTCCGCGGGCTAATGCCCCGACCGGCATTGAATTACACCTGCAGTATCTGTGTGAAACAGCCAAGAACCCGTGTCGGCCACTCCACCAGACATAGACCGGTTTCGGGCTTGTTAGCCCTCATCAGTATGCCATAGGTGAGATGACCGACAATTGAACTGGCTGTTCCTTCATATGTAGTTCCACATATAAATCGAGTGCAGGTGAGATGTAACTGTGAGATGGAACTGAGAAGTAGCAGACCAGTTACGTCTCACCTAAAAGCTACGATAACTGACAGCACTGGAACTGGCATAAATTTAACTCACTACAATATCGACACTTTCAATTTACATGTAGTGCAAAATAAATTGTAATCGTCCTGTTTATAATAGTTACTCTATTGTATCGAAAATTTATATTGCTTAAAATGTATATTGTTTAATTAATAAAATCATATACCTAGAAATTTCGAATAAATGACAAATTATTTTGACATTTGTTTTATGTTCTACAACAAAAAAGACTTTAGCGTTCTAGAACATAAAGTATTTCGCAGCTAGATGACAAAAAGATTCACTTTGTCAACTGAAAATTTAACGAAAATGTCGACTTTTGATAACAGTTTTCAAGCGTGTTAGGAATAATGATTTATATTTCTGCTCGTATTCTGACCTTTAAATCCTCTAATGTATTTGGACGATATTTGTATGCCACACTTTTTGACACCACGAAATAATCTAAAGGAAGAATATGAAGAAGAGGTGAAGTGGATGGTCTACTAGATTCCCCGATATGAATCCACTGATACTAAGTGAAAATATCAATAATTTTACGACACTATTGTAACCTCTTAATTGGGTTAGCGTAAGACACGTAAGGTAGAGAAAGAAACTTTATTGTCACTCTTGATCATACAAGAAATATCCTTGAAACAAATTTCACAACTGTCAACGCTGTACTTTGACGTTTGTCACTCGCGTTCGGCTTCTCAATATAAACTGACTCCAGCGGCGATACCGACCCGCTTATATAATTTTTAGGATTCTCGAAGTTTCTGTGACATCGAGAACGTGTCGAGAACTAAATAAAATATAGCCTGGACAATTCCAGAAAACGTCAAAATAAAGGCATCACAAGAATTATAACTTATAACGTAAACAGGAACAATTAACAAACTAAACGGTAGGTGAGCTTCCGTAACACTATTATTTATAACATATAGTTGTGTTTTGGAAATCAAATTCAGGAATACTTGTACATTTATGTGTAAATAATACTGAGAACTGCAATTAAAAATGCCAACTAATGAAGCTTTTGATGCATTCATATTTTTAATTTTGTAAACATAAAATGATATCAGGCATTTCAACAGCCATATAGTTTTATTACGCCCTTTGTGTATTTATGGAAAAAAATACAATATACAATTTACGTTGCTGCGATAATCAGAGCAGTATTAATTTGAATAAAATAAAAAAACAATATTGGCTAACGCTTCCCCGTTTTACTTCTCTTCTTCTTCTTAACGTTCTCTTTGTTACGTCTTAGATAGGTAGTTGTCGCACTTAGATATAAACTGCATTTCTCTAAAATTGAAACACATAAGTCTTTATAATGATTTATTATTAAATATCTACTCTAGTTATATATTACTAACTTTAATATTACATAATATCTGAAGATAAATGTGCTCTGCACGTCCAATATAGAAAATACATTTCGTATTCTAAGAGCATTACTCTTCGGCTGCATTCTTAATACTATTACTCCATTATATTCCTATATAAATCATACACAATTGATTATAAAACATATAACGGCATATATCGATATAGAGTTCCGCTATAGTTCATTATTACTAGAGATTATGTCTTCATTTCTTAAACCATTTTTATTGCATACTAAACAGCTGTCCTCTGTTTGGCGAATTGACTCCTTGCATACTTAAACGTGTTAAGATCAATTTCCCTAATTTTTAGAATGTTTATCAAGAAACTGAAAGAGCATTACTTAGATAAGCTTTTAATAATATCTCAAAAAACTTACACACAAAGGTTTTAACAGAATCCACGTTTAAATTTGACTTCGGTTTTACAAAGTAGAAAAAACATGTTTACGAAGTTCTAGGTAAGTAACGAAGCTACTTTGAATTTTATCGGTTAAATAATTTAAATAATCCATTCATTCCTAGTAAAAAAAAATAATAGAAATATTTGTTTTAAAAAGGTTTGTTTTTCTTCTACACTTCAATAATTGGAAATACTAAAAAAACTAAATTATTACAACTTGGTATATATGTTTATTTCAATCGACTCAAAATCAAGTATTTTACCAGCTCCTAAAATTATTGTAACAACTTGCTAGATATCTTGTATAATTATACGTTTAAATAGAATTTCTTTATATAAATTACTTGTTGTATTTTGAAATTATGGCGATCTTAAGTAACTAAAGCAATTGATATTATTAACCTTTGAAACGACGTAGAGATTCGCGTATGTATGTTTGCATTATCTTTTGGGGCACGAAGAAGAAACGTAATTCCGGCAAATGAAATTCATTTTGCTTGCATATGTCGGTCTAGCTCATGCTGTTTCAGCAGTGCGAACAAAAGTGTGTTTTTGGTTGCAAAATAAAACAGATCTTTTTCACTCACTTGATGCACTTAAATTAAAGGAACTTGTAAAAAAGAATGGAAAATACTTGGAATATTTACCACATTTCTTTCACAATGAAAATTGTGAACTAAAGTTTATTGAAAAGTGAAATATTTGAACGAGGGAGTTGTACAGCATTATTATTTGAGATGCATTTATATCAGCAATGTAAGAATAAAACCAATGATGGTGATTTAGTAATGTATAAAAATAACCTTAATAATATAATATCTTTTAACTATTTCAATAAAAACAGTAATAAAATTTGGTCTATGTCAACACGGTATTAAGACCCAGGTATAATTTTGGCTTTCCTAAAAGTCATGCGTGAAAATTTTGTTATGTATCTATATATTTTTACGATAATTATAATACTATTTCAAATATTTTAGTAAAACTTGGCACAGGATAGTTGTTAGGGTAACCAGTGAGAGAATCAATTAAGAACACCTTAAACAAATCAGGAATTGAATTAGTCTTAGAAAAACCTATAAAACATGCAAAGTCAAGCGTCAACGGCGCCACTGTACATATATCGGTTTCGAGTTTGTTAGCTCACATCAGTAAGCCACAGGAGTCAATCGACAAGTAACCCAAGCTGCTTATGTCTGTCAAATCCGACCGAAAGGAACTTGAGTACGTGTTATGTAGCACGTAGCTACACCTAGTGGTCACTAACTACTCCATGCTGGATGCCATTGAGAGAATCCGATGTCTATCGTCATCGGCGATAACGAAATTAAAAATGCAGAGTTTCAGGAAACTACTACTCTGCGGGTTAATGCCCCGACCACCATTGATTTACACCTAAAAAACTTACTGCAAACAGTCAAAGTCATACGTCAACGTCGCTGTTATACGTCTGATGGCGAAGTTGGGGAGTATGAGGTACCAGATTCGAGCTTATTAGCTCTCATTAGTTATATATAGTCTTATCATATCATTATCACCAATGGGAATAGTAGACGGAGGATTTCAATGGTACCTGTAGCATGGCAAAGTTGTTACATCACGCAAAAAGTTAGTTATTGTTGTATTAGGGTGTGCCAGGTTTCAACTAACTAAGATTTTCTTACTACTCGGAAAATAGATCCAAATATATTTTTTTTCAAACTTTAACACCCTGTATCTGTAAAACAAAGCCGTTGCGGACCCATATTTATATGAACTTTTTGTCTTAAAATCAGTCATAGATTTTTCAACAGGACGGTGCTCCTCCGCATTATGCGTTAATTGTCCGTCAGTATTTCGACCAACGTTTTCCATGGAATTGGATTGGGAGAAGAGGCAGCATTGAGTCGCTTCCATGATCACCGGATATATAGCCCCTTGACTTTTTTTTTTTTGGTGGGGATACCTAAAAAGTTAAATCTATAAAACACAGCCAGCGTCGCTGCAAGATTTGCGTCAAAGAATCGTTAATAAATGCCGCCAAATCGCTCCGGAAATGCTTCAGAATGTGCGCGAACGTTTCGAACAAAATCTTTATTCTTGTGTGGTCATCAGTTTGAACGTTTAACCAACTAAGTAGTGAGTAAGCAACTAAACATAATTTAAATTTTTTTCAAAGTATTGGGCGGAATTATAGAATTTAAAGTCTGTTGTAAAGAGCTTTCAAAATAAATATTACTCGACCACCAATGTCATTTAAATATTTTGGGGTAATGCTTACCCTTGCTTGGAGGTGAAAGTGGCGGAGCCAAAAATACCAGCAAAGATTGCCCCCCTTTAATCTAAAATCGACAGGTCTGAGCGTTTTTCTACAATCTTGACACAGTTCCTGAAAATGGCTCTGTTTCGTTTTCATTTGGCCACCCTGTATGTACGTGCCGTCACTGTTCATCAGTTTCTAATTAGGCGTCTATTTTTAAACACATTTGATGCTCTTGTCGTAAAGTTGAACTTTTTCGAGAAAGATTAAATTATATTTTTGTCACATCAATTCATAACCCAACAAACAATTAAAGTTAAAATTACGTTAACTTGACCTCTGAATTGGTCAAAAACTTTTCATGACCAATTCCATATAAAGGAAGTTTACCTATATTTGTTGGCCTTTTTCCTTATGTGGGGAAAAAAACTAAAGTAATATGGAAGTTAATAATTGGTCGGCAAGAATTTTATTCCAATAGGATAATTGGACCTAAAAGAAATACGGACCAATTTTATGTTAAAATTTCGAAATATAAAAGACATTATTACCAAAATATACCCTAATTATGCCCTTTATATGACATACTTTTGCAAGAGAGAGACGACATTAT
>JALDAQ010000050.1:0-56387 GCA_025584915.1 Monochamus saltuarius
CATTAACACAGCTGCCATCTGCCAAAGTGTGTCATAGAGCTTGTAGATCACTCTGCATACATTGAATAAAAATTTGCAACGATATTAATTAGGTTTCACAGTTATATTGACACTATTATTTTACAGTATATAAAACTTGAATACTTTTATTTGAACCGAAAAGAGAAAGTATGTTAAATTGCTACAGTTTCACACACGTACATACAACGTTAATATAATAATCGATACTTATTCCTAAACCAGCCGGAAATTGCAAAATAAAGGAAACCATCTAATCCAAAAATAAGCTTTTCTGATTGGAAAAGTGTTTATACCCCAAATAAATTCAATAAAAGTAGATACCTACTTAATCGCATTGGCCAATTCCACATATCAATAGGGATTTCACTCCCACCGACGAACAAAAACAACAACAGGAAATTATTCCCACAGATCCAATCCAGTGCGAAAGTGGAAGCTTATGATAACTGGGTAGGCATAAATGATTGTTTTTTTGTTTTTTGTTGATGCGAACCTTATCTTATTTGTAAACAAAGAATCAAATATCAGGAGTACGAATTTTATTACATACACTAGAAGGTGGCAAGTCGGCTATCGCCGACTTGACCTTTCTTAGTAGGGTTCGTTTTTTAAACACCATGTATTTTTCGATAATTAGTGCGTTAGAGACCACCGATGGAAGTTGAGTAAAAAAAAACTGTCAGTTCTCTTAATTTTGAGATTTTTTTAACGTTCAACATTTTTCCAACACTTTGTATATAAAACGGTCTTTCGTACATCCGACAACCCATCCGAAGCAAAAAAAATAATTTTATTCCATGAATTTTGGGAGTTTCAATATTGGTTCAGTTTTCTTAAACACCCTGTATTGTTTTCATTAAAATAGTTTCCATATAGACCATTGTTAAAAGTTTCATCAAAGGAATATTATACTTCCATGAAGGTTTCCAGAGAACGGTCGGTTTTAAACACCCAGTAGTTTTTAATTAGTATAGTTTTCTTACAGACCGTTGTGAAAAGTTTCATTAGAAAATATTCCATGAATTGTGAGGATTCTTAGAGAATGGTTTGGTTTTGTTAAACACCCGTATTATTTCATCAGTATAATTTTTACAATCGTGAAAAGTTTTATAAAAAAATTAAATTCCATAAATTTTGTGGATCTAGAGAATTGGTCTTAATTTTACACCCTGTAATTTTCATAAGTATGTATTTATATAGCTGCATAATAATACCTAAGTATGTATTTTTATAGTTTTTACAAACTATCTTAAAAGTTTCATCAAAAACCAAAAAGAGTTTTTAGTTCCAAGTTTTAGGATTTTTAGAATGATTCGATTCTCTTAAACACCCTGTATTGTTCTCATTAAAATAGTTTCCATATAGACCATTGTTAAAAGTTTCATCAAAGGAATATACTTCCATGAATGTTTTTAGAGAATGGTTCGGTTTTTAAACACCCAGTAGTTTTTAATTAGTATAGTTTTCTTACAGACCATTGAGAAAGGTTCATAAGAAAATATTCCATGAATTGTGAGGATTCTTAGAGAATGGTTTGGTGTTGCTAAACACCCTGTATTTTTCATTAGTATAATTTTTACAATCGTGAAAAGTTTCATAAAATTAAATTCCATAAAATTTTTCCATGAATTTTGAGAGTTTCAATATTGGTTCAGTTTTCTTAAACACCCTGTTATATTGTTCTCATTAAAATAGTTTCTTAGAGACCATTGTGAAAAGTTTTATAAAAAAATATTCCATGAATTGTTAGGATTCTTATAGAATGGTTTGGTTTCGTTAAGCACCCTGTATTCTCTGATTAGTATATTTTTTCTTACAATCGTGAAAAGTTTCATAAAAAAAATAAATTCCATAAATTTTGTTTATCTAGAGAATGGTTCTTTATTTTACACCCTGTATTTTTCATACGTATGTATTTATATACATAATAATACCAAAGTATATATTTTTATAGGTTTTACAAACTACTGTAAAAGTTTCATCAGAAAGCAAAAAAATTTTAAATCCACGAATTTTCAAGATTTTTAGGGAACGTTTCGGTTTTTAAACACCCGTATTTTTCCATTAGTATATATTTCCTACAGAACATTGTAAAAGTTTCATCAAAAGAATTTTTAATTCCATGAAGTTTGTTGACTTTTAGAGAATGGTTCGGTTTTGTAAACCTCCTGTATTTTTCATTAGTATAGTTTTTACAAACTATTGTGAAACGTTTCATCAAAAAGAATGTTTAAATTCCAAGAATTTTGAGGATTTTTAGAGAATGTTTCGTTATTTTTAAACACTCTGTATGTCTTCATTAGTCTATTTTTCCTACAGAACATTTTATAAAGTTTCATCAAAAAGAATTTTTTAATTTCATGAATTTTGAGGATTTTCAGAGAATGGTTCGTTATTTTTAAACACTCTGTATTTGCTTCGTTAGTGAGTGTCATAATAAATCCTTGACGAAAGTTTAATAAATAAAAAAAAATTTTCTATGAATTTTGGGAGGTTCAATATTGGTTCAGTTTCCTTAAACACTCAGTAGTTCTTTAATTAGTATAGTTTTCTTACAGACAATTGTGAAAAGTTTCATAAAAAAAACATTCAATGAATTATTGTGAGGATTCTTAGAGAATGGTTTGGTTTCGTTAAGCACCCTGTATATTTCCATTAGTATAATTTTTTTACAATCGTGAAAAGTTTCATAAAAAAAATAAATTCCATAAATTTTGTGGATCTACAGAATGGTTCTTTATTTTATACCCTGTATTTTTTCATACGTATGTATTTATATACATAATAATACCAAATATAATATATTTTTTATAGTTTTTACAAACTATTGTAAAAGTTTCATCAGAAAGCAAAAAAATTTTAAATCCACGAATTTTCATGATTTTAGGGAACGGGTGGGTTTTGTAAACACCCTGTATTTTTTTCGATAATTAGAGACCCCCGACGGAAGTTTCGTACCAAAAAAATTTCCAGTTCCCTTAATTTTGACATTTTTTTAACGTTTAACATTTTTCCAGCACTTTGTATATAAAACGGTCTTTCGCACGTCAGACAACCCCTCCGAAGCGAAAAAACCGAAAATTTCCTCGTAATTTTTATTTTTTTCTCGTCAATTTTTATCGTAACACCCCGTACGTCGAGCTTTTTTGAGTCGCACTGTATATACGCGAAGCGACTTAAAATAATTGAAGTCCGCCATATTGTCTAGCTCATTTATACCACGTATTCATTCGTATTTATGCATAGTTCAATGCAAAAATGAACTCAAAACAAAGCGCTCGCATAACAGAACGTATCTAGAGACTTCAAATTTACCTTTTTGGCCTTCGGCTCCTATTGGCCCATTTAGCGAAATTTCCTATGTTATATGCGGAACTGTCACCCACTCGCCGTTTGACGTTTCGGCGGCCGGGCGCCGGCCGAACGTGTAGTTGACTAAAATAACGATATTTTCACTATAAAATCGAATTTTAAACCTAAACCTGAGGCACGACACATTGTAGAAGGTTCAAAGTTTACGTTTCGATATGGCTTTATGGAAATAAAGGGGTACTTACTTTTCAGAATCTAATCGTTTTGAAGGTTTTGTGAAGACAGCCATTTGCCAGGCCCTTCTCCCCGGTCTTGGATCGGATTTTCGCACATTTCGATACAAAAATGAATTATAAACCCAGCGCTCGCATAACAGAAAGTATCTAGAGACTTTAAATTTACCTTTTCTGACGTTTGCGGGCCTCCGATCGATCCGTTTAGCGAACGTTCCCAAGTTTTATCCGGAGCTGTCAACGGCACCGCACCGTCCGGCTAGCCGTTTGACGTTTCGGACGGCCGAGCGAACGCGAATGCCCCCGAACGCGTAATTGACCCACATTTTCGTTATTTTCACTATAAAATCGAATTTTAAATCTAAATCTGAGGCACGCGGCACATTGTAGAAGGTTCAAAGTTTACGTTTCGATATGGCTTTATGGAAATAAAGGGGTACTTACTTTTCAGAATGTAATCGTTTTGAAGGTTTTGTGAAGACCGCCATTTGCCAGGCCCTTCTCCCCGGTCTTGGATCGGATTTTCGCACATTTCGATACAAAAACGAATTCTAAACCCAGCGCTCGCATAACAGAAAGTATCTAGAGACTTTAAACTTACCTTTTCTGGCATTGGCGGCCCTCCGATCGACCCTTTTAGCGAACGTTCCTAAGTTTTATGGGGAGCTGTCACAGGCCGTGCACCGTCCGGCTAGCCGTTTGACGTTTAGGACGGCCGGCGGCCGAGCGAATGCGAATACCGCCGAACGTGTAATTGAGTAAAACTTTCGTTATTTTCACTATAAAATCGAATTTTAAACTCAAACCTGAGGCACGCGACACATTGTAGAAGGTTCAAAGTTTACGTTTCGACATGGCTTTGTGGAAACGAATGCGGGAAAATACGAAAATATCGAATCCGAAATAGTTGGACGTCTACCCATATCTGACTGACGTTTCTCGAATTCCCGGCTATATCCATCTCTTTTTTTCGCGACATCCGCGCGAAAATGGAAAACTGGCGGCCGCGGACCTCCGGAAAAACGCAAAATTCGCCCCGAAAAAGGTCAAAAGAAGTCACCAAAATACGCCTACCGGATAACCGAAGGACCGAACTCGGCTTCGCGCACCCGGGCTCGCCGCTGCGCGCTCGCGAAAAAGCCTTTGTGGCGGTAAAACCCACTTTTTCGCGAGAGAGAAAAAACAACGGATTTTAATATATAAGAACTAGAAAGGTGGCAAGTCGGCTATCGCCGACTTGACCTTTCTTAGTAGGGTTAGTTTTTAAACACCATGTATTTTTCGATAATTAGTGCGTTAAGAGACCCCCGATGGAAGTTGAGTATAAATTGTCAGTTCTCTTAATTTTGAGATTTTTTTAACGTTCAACATTTTTCCAACACTTTGTATATAAAACGGTCTTTCGTACATCCGACAACCCATCCGAAGCAAAAAAAAATGTATTCCATGAATTTCGGGAGTTTCAATATTGGTTCAGTTTTCTTAAACACCCTGTATTGTTTTCATTAAAATAGTTTCCATATAGACCATTGTTAAAAGTTTCATCAAAGGAATATTATACTTCCATGAAGGTTTCTAGAGAATGGTTCGGTTTTTAAACACATAGTAGTTTTTAATTAGTATAGTTTTCTTACAGACCATTGTGAAAAGTTTCATTAGAAAATATTCCATGAATTGTGAGGATTCTTAGAGAATGGTTTGGTTTTGTTAAACACCCTGTATTTTTTTATTAGTATAATTTTTTTACAATCGTGAAAACTTTTATAAAAAAAATTAAATTCCATAAATTTTGTGGATCTATTTTATTTTCATTAAAATAGTTTCCATATAGACCATTGTTAAAAGTTTAATCAAAGGAATATTATACTTCCATGAAGGTTTCTAGAAAAGGGTCGGTTGTTTTAAACACCCAGTAGTTTTTAATTAGTATAGTTTTATTACAGACCATTGTGAAAAGTTTGATTAGAAAATATTCCATGAATTGTGAGGATTCTTAGAGAATCGTTTGGTTTTGTTAAACACCCGTATTTTTCATCACTATAATTTTTTACAATCGTGAAGTTTCATAAAAAAAATAAATTCCATGAATTTTGTGGATCTAGAGAATGGTTCTTTATTTTACACCCTGTATTTTTTCATAAGTATGTATTTATATGGCTACATAATAATACCTACCTAAGTATGTATTTTTTATAGTTTTTTCACAAACTATCTTAAAAAGTTTCATCAAAACCAAAAGTTTTTAATTCCAAGTTTTTAGGATTTTTAGAATGATTCGATTCTCTTAAACACCCTGTATTGTTCCCATTAAAATAGTTTCCATATAGACCATTGTTAAAAGTTTCATCAAAAGAATATTATACTTCCATGAATGTTTCTAGAGAATGGTTCAGTTTCTTTAAACACCCAGTAGTTTTTAATTAGTATAGTTTTCTTACAGACCATTGTGAAAAGGTTCATATGAAAATATTCCATGAATTGTGAGGATTCTTAGAAAATGGTTTGGTTTTGCTAAACACCCTGTATTTTTTGATTAGTATACTCATTTTACAATCGTGAAAAGTTTCATAAAAAAAATAAATTCCATAAATTTTGTGGATCTAGAGAATGGTTCTTTATTTTACACCCTGTATTTTTTCATCAGTATAATTTTTTTACAATCGTGAAGTTTCATAAATAAATTAAATTCCATAAATTTCGTGGATCTAGAGAATTGGTCTTTATTTTACACACCTGTATTTTTTCATAAGTATGTATTTATATAGCTACATAATAATACCTAAGTATGTATTTTTTATAGTTTTTTTACAAACTATCTTAAAAAGTTTCATCAAAAACCAAAAAAGAGTTTTTAATTCCAAGTTGTTAGGATTTTTAGAATGATTCGATTTTCTTAAACACCCTGTATTGTTTTCATTAAAATAGTTGCCATATAAACCATTGTTAAAAGTTTCATCAAAAGAATATTATACTTCCATGAAGGTTTCTAGAGAATGGTTCAGTTTTTTTAAACACCCAGTAGTTTTTTAATTAGTATAGTTTTCTTACAGACCATTGTGAAAAGGTTCATAAGAAAATATTCCATGAATTGTGAGGATTCTTAGAGAATGGTTTGGTTTTGCTAAACACCCTGTATTTTTTCATTAGTATAATTTTTTAACAATCGTGAAGTTTCATAAAAAAAATTCCATAAGTTTTTTCTATGAATTTTGGGACTTTCAATATTGGTTCAATGGTTTTGTTAAACACCCTGTATTTTTTCATTAGTGTAATTTTTTTACAATCGTGAAAAGTTTAATAAAAAAAAATTAAATTCCATAAATTTTTTCCATGAATTTTGGGAGTTTTAATATTGGTTCAGTTTTCTTAAACACCCTGTTATATTGTTCTCATTAAAATAGTTTCTTACAGACCATTGTGAAAAGTTTCATAAAAAACTATTCCATGAATTGTTAGGAATCTTATAGAATGGTTTGGTTTCGTTAAGCACCCTGTATTTTCTCATTAGTATATATTTTTTTGCAATCGTGAAAAGTTTCATAAAAAAAATAAATTCCATAAATTTTGTGGATCTAGAGAATGGTTCTTTATTTTACACCCTGTATTTTTTCATACGTATGTATTTATATACATAATAATACCAAAGTGCATATTTTTTATAGTTTTTTTACGAACTACTGTAAAAAGTTTCATCAGAAAGCAAAAAAAAAAATTAAATCCACGAATTTTCAGGATTTTTAGGGAACAGTTCGGTTTTTTTAAACACCCCGTATTTGTTCATTAGTATATTTTTCCTACAGAACATTGTAAAAGTTTCATCAAAAGAATTTTTAATTCCATGAATTTTGTTGATTTTTAGAGAATGGTTCGGTTTTTAAACCTCCTGTATTTTTCATTAGTATAGATTTTAACAAACTATTGTGAAACGTTTCATCAAAAGAATTTTTAATTCCATGTATTTTTATGGATTTTAGAGAATGTTTCGTTATTTTTAAACACTCTGTATTTCTTCATTAGTCTATTTTTCCTACAGAACATTTTATAAAGTTTCATCAAAAAGAATTTTCTAATTCCATGAATTTTGAGGATTTTCAGAGAATGGTTCGTTATTTTTAAACACTCTGTATTTGCTTCGTTAGTGAGTGTCATAATAAATCCTTGACGAAAGTTTAATAAATAAAAAAAAAATTTTCTATGATTTTGGGAGTTTCAATATTGGTTCAGTTTTCTTAAACACTCAGTAGTTTTTTAATTAGTATAGTTTTCTTACAGACAATTGTGAAAAGTTTCATAAAAAAACATTCAACGAATTATTGTGAGGATTCTTAGAGAATGGTTTGGTTTCGTTAAGCACCCTGTATTTTTCCATTAGTATAATTTTTTTAGAGTCGTGAAAAGTTTCATAAAAAAAATAAATTCCATAAATTTTGTGGATCTACAGAATGGTTCTTTATTTTACACCCTGTATTTTTTCATACGTATGTATTTATATACATAATAATACCAAAGTATATATTTTTTATAGTTTTTTTACAAACTATTGTAAAAAGTTTCATCAGAAAGAAAAAAAAATTTTAAATCCACAAATATTCAGGATTTTTAGGGAACGGTTCGGTATTTTTAAACCCCCGTATTTTTTCATTAATATAGATTTTTACAAACTATTGTATAAAGTTTCATCAAAAAGAATTTTCTAATTCCATGAATTTTGAGGATTTTTAGAGAATGGTTCGTTATTTTTAAACACTCTGTATTTCTTAATTAGTATATTTTTCCTACAGAACATTGTATAAAATTTCATCAAACAGAATTTTTAATTCCAAGAATTTTGAAAATTTTTAGAGAATGGTTCGTTATTTTTAAACACTCTGTATTTTTAATTAGTATATTTTTCCTACAGAACATTGTATAAAGTTTCATCAAAAGAATTTTTAATTCCATGAATTTTGAAAATTTTAGAGAATGGTTCGTTATTATTAAACACTCTGTATTTGCTTCGATAGTGAGTGTCATAATAAATCCTTGATGGAAGTTTAATAAATAAAAAAATTTTCCATAAATTTTGGGAGTTTCAATATTTGTTCAGTTTTATTAAACACCAAGTAGTTTTTTAATTAGTATATATTTCTTAGAGACAATCGTGAAAAGGTTAATAAAAAAATATTAAATGAATTATTGTGGGGATTATTAGAGTATGGTTTGTTTTAGTTAAGCACCCTGTATATTTTCATTAGTATTTTTTTTTATAATCTTTAAAAGTTTAATAAAAAAAATTTAATTCCATAAATTTTGTGGCTTTAGAGAATTGTTATTTATTTTACACCCTGTATTTGTTCATAAGTATGTATTCATATACATAATAATACCAAAGTATATATTATTATAGTTTTTTACAAACTATTGTAAAAGTTTCATCAGAAAGAAAAAAATTTTTAATCCACAAATGTTCAGGATTTTTAGGGAATGGTTCGGATTTTTAAACACCCCGTATTTTTTCGATAATTAGTGCGGTAAGAGTCCCCGACGGAAGTTTCGTACCAAAAAAATGTTCAGTTCCTTAATTTTGACATTTTTTAACGTTTCACGTTTTCCAACACTTTGCATTTAAGACGGGCCTACGAACGTCACAGAACCCTCGAAGCGAAAAAACCGAAAATTTCCTCGAATCTGTAATTTTTATTTTTTCTCGACAATTTTATCGTAACACCCCGTACATCGAGCTTTTTTGAGTCGCACTGTATATAAGCGAAGCGACTTGAAGTCTGCCATATTGTCTAGCTCACTGATACCACCTATTCATTCTATTTATGCAAAGTTCAATGCAAATAGCAATAGCGGATGGAAATATTTGACAGCTGTTCTATGGCTTCCGTCATTTTGACCCCGTCTTGCTTAGAATTTTCGCAAATTTCGATACGAAAACGAATTCATTCAAACCAAACGCTCGCATAACACAACGTATCTAGAGACTTCAAATTTACCGTTTTCGGCCTTAGAGGGCCTAGGGTCGGCCCATTTAGCGAAATTTTCTGCGATTTATTCGGAAATGTCACCGCGCACTCGCCATTTGACGTTTCTGTAGTAGACGAAAATTTTGCTATTTTCACTATAAAATCGAATTTTAAACCTAAACCTGAGGCACACGACACATTGTAGAAGGTTCAAAGTTTACGTTTCGATATGGCTTTATGGAAATAAAGGGGTACTTACTTTGCAAAATGTAACGTTTTGAAGGTTTGTGAGGACCCGCCATATTGCCAGGCTCTTCTCCACGTCTCGGTTCGGTATTACGCAAAATTCGATACAAATTCGAATTCAAAACCCAGCGCTCGCATAACAGAAAGCATCTAGGGACTTTAAATTTACCTTTTCCGGCTTTTGCGGGCCTCCGATCGATCCGTTTAGCGAACGTTCCTAAGTTTTATCCGGAGCTGTCAACGGCACCGCACCGTCCGGCTTGCCGTTTGACGTTTCGGGCGGCCGAGCGCACGCGAATGCCGCCGAACGCGTAATTGACCAAAACTTTCGCTATTTTCACTATAAAATCGAATTTTAAACCTAAATCTGAGGCACGCGACACATTGTAGAAGGTTCAAAGTTTACGTTTCGACATGGCTTTGTGGAAAGGAATGCGGGAAAATACGAAAATATCGAATCGGAAATAGTTTGACGTCTACCCATATCCGACTGACGTTTCTCCGATTCCCGGGCGATAAGCTCCTCCCGCGCTATCTCCATCCCTCTCGCCGAGAACGGCCGGCGAAAAACGGAAAATTTACCTAGAAAAACGCGAAAAACGGCCCGCCGAGCGCCTCGTCGCGACGGAGAAAGGACCAAATAAGGAGACTCGCCCGCGCCCGCGTCCCCGACGGGCTCCCGTGAAAAACGTCGCGCGGAGCGAAATCGGCCTCCGGGCGGCTTCCGGCCTTCCGATAATGGGCGTGGTTTTCGACTTTTGTCTCGTTTCCTCGCGAAAATCGAAAACCGGCGGCCGCGGACCTCCGGAAAAACGCAAAATTCGCCCCGAAAAAGGTAAAAACGACCCACCAAAATACGCCTACCGGACAACCCAAGGACCGAAGGGCGCTTCGCGCCCTTCGGCTCGCCGCTGCGCGGCTCGCGAAAAAAGCCTTTGTGGCGGCAAAACCCCACTTTTCCGCCCGCCCGGAGGAGCGAGAAAAACAACGGATTTTAATATATAAGAACTAGAAAGGTGGCAAGTCGGCATTCGCCGACTTGACCTTTCTTAGTAGGGTTAGTTTTTAAACACCATGTATTTTTCGATAATTAGTGCGTTAAGAGACCTCCGATGGAAGTTGACCAAAATAAATTAGTCAGTTCTCTTAATTTTGAGACTTTTTTAACGTTCAACATTTTTCCAACACTTTGTATATAAAACGGTCTTTCGTACATCCGACAACCCATCCGAAGCAAAAAAATAAATTTATTCCATGAATATTGGGAGTTTCAATATTGGTTCAGTTTTCTTAAACACCCTGTATTGTTTTCATTAAAATAGTTTCCATATAGACCATTGTTAAAAGTTTCATCAAAGGAATATTATACTTCCATGAAGCTTTCTAGAGAACAGTCGGTTTTTAAACACCCAGTAGTTTTTAATTAGTATAGTTTTCTTACAGACCGTTGTGAAAAGTTTCATTAGAAAATATTCCATGAATTGTGAGGATATTTAAAGAATGGTTTGGTTTGTTAAACACCCCGTATTTTTCATCGGTATAATTTTTTACAATCGTGAAAAGTTTCATAAAAAAATTAAATTCCATAAATTTTGTGGATCTAGAGAATTGGTCTTTATTTTACACACTGTATTTTTCATAAGTATGTATTTATATAGCTACATAATACCTAAATATGTATTTTTATAGTTTTTTACAAACTATCTTAAAAGTTTCATCAAAAACCAAAAAGAGTTTTTAATTTCAAGTTTTAGAATTTTTAAAATGATTCGATTCTCTTAAACACCCTGTATTGTTCTCATGAAAATAGTTTCCATATAGACCATTGTTAAAAGTTTCATCAAGAGAATATTATACTTCCATGAAGGTTTATAGAAAATGGTTCACTTTTTTTAAACACCCAGTAGTCTTTTAATTAGTATAGTTTTCTTACAGACCATTGTGTTCATAAGAAAATATTCTATGAATTGTGAGGATTCTTAGAGAATGGTTTGGTTTTGCTAAACACCCTGTATTTTTCATTAGTATAATTTTTTACAATCATGAAAAGTTTCATAAAAAAAAATAAAATCCATAAATTTTGTGGATCTGGAGAATGGTTATTTATATTACACCATATATTTATTCATACGTATGAATTTATATAAATAATAAAACTTAGTATATATTTTTAAAGTTTTTTGACAAACTATTGTAAAATGTTTCATCAGAAAGCAAAAAAATTTAAATCCACGAATTTTCAGGATTTTTATGGAACAGTTCGGTTTTTTTAAACACCCCGTATTTGTTCAATAGTATATTTTTCCTACAGAACATTGTAAAAAGTTTCATCAAAAAGAATTTTTTAATTCCATGAATTTTGTTGATTTTTAGAGAATGGTTCGTTATTTTTAAATCGTCTGTATTTCTTTATTGCGATATTTTTCCTACAGAACATTGTATAAAATTTTATCAAAAAGAATTTTTAATTCAATGATTTTGAAAATTTGTCCATGAATTTTGGGAGTTTCAATATTGGTTCAGTCTTTTAAACTCCCAGTAGTTCTTTAATTAGTATAGTTTTCTTACAGACCATTGTGAAAAGTTTCATAAAAAAATAACTTCTATAAATTTGTAGATTTCTAGAGAATGGTTCTTTATTTTACAGCCTGTATTTTTTAATAAGTATGTATTCATATACATAATAATTAATAAGTATATATTATTTATAGTTTTTTTAGAAACTATTGTATAGTTTCATGAGAGAGCAAAAAAAAATTTTAATCCACAAATGTTCAGGATTTTTAGGGAACAGTTCGGTTTTTAAACCCCTGTATTTTTCATTAATATAGATTTTTACAAAGTATTGTATAAAGTTTCATCAAAAGAATTTTCAAATTCCATGAATTTTGGGAGTTTCAATATTTGTTCAGTTTTCTTAAACACCCAGTAGTTTTTAATTAGTATATATTTCTTAGAGACCATCGTGAAAGGTTAATAAAAAAATATTCAATGAATTATTGTGGGGATTCTTAGAGTATGGTTTGGTTTCGTTAAGCACCCTGTATATTTTCATTAGTATAATATTTTTACAATCGTGAAAAGTTTCATAAAAAAAAATAAATTCCATAAATTTTGTGGATCTAGAGAATGGTTCTTTATTTTACACCCTGTATTTTTTCATAAGTATGTATTCATATACATAATAATACCAAAGTATATATTTTTTATAGTTTTTTTACAAACTATTGTAAAATTTTTATCAGTAAAAAAAAATTTTAATCCACAAATGTTCAGGATTTTTAGGGAATGGTTCGGATTTTTTAAACACCCCGTATTTTTGTCGATAATTAGTGCGGTAAGAGTCCCCGACGGAAGTTTCGTACCAAAAAAATGTTCAGTTCCCTTAATTTTGACATTTTTTTAACGTTTCACATTTTTCCAACACTTTGTATTTAAGACGGGCCTACGAACGTCACAGAACCCCTGCGAAGGAATCTGTAATTTTTATTTTTTTCTCGTCAATTTTTATCGTAACCCCCCTTACTTCGAGCTTTTTGTAGTCGCACTGTATATAAGCGAAGCGACTTGAAGTCTGCCATATTGTCTAGCTCACTGATACCACCTATTCATTCTATTTATGCAAAGTTCAATGCAAATAGCAATAGCGGATGGAAATATTTGACAGCTGTTCTATGGCTTCCGTCATTTTGACCCCGTCTTGGTCTGCCATATTGTCTAGCTCACTGATACCACCTATTCATTCTATTTATGCAAAGTTCAATGCAAATAGCAATAGCGGATGGAAATATTTGACAGCTGTTCTATGGCTTCCGTCATTTTGACCCCGTCTTGCTTAGAATTTTCGCAAATTTCGATACGAAAACGAATTCAAAACCAAACGCTCGCATAACACAACGTATCTAGAGACTTCAAATTTACCCTTTTGGCCTTTGGGGGCCTCCGGTCGGCCCATTTAGCGAAATTTTCTGCGATTTATTCGGAAATGTCACCGCGCACTCGCCATTTGACGTTTCTGTAGTCGACGAAAATTTTTGCTATTTTCACTATAAAATCGAATTTTAAACCTAAACCTGAGGCACACGACACATTGTAGAAGGTTCAAAGTGTACGTTTCGATATGGCTTTATGGAAATAAAGGGGTACTTACTTTTCAGAATGTAATCGTTTTGAAGGTTTGTGAGGACCCGCCATATTGCTAGGCTCTTCTCCCCGTCCCGGTTTGGATTTAAGCAAATTTTTATGGAAAAACGAACTCGAAATCCAGGGCTCGCATAACGGAAAGTATCTAGAGACTTTAAACATACCTTTTCTGGCATTGGCGGCCCTCCGATCGACCCTTTTAGCGAACGTTCCTAAGTTTTATCGGGAGCTGTCACAGGCCGTGCACCGTCCTGGTAGCCGTTTGACGTTTAGGACGGCCGGCGGCCGAGCGAATGCGAATACCGCCGAACGTGTAATTGAGTAAAACTTTCGTTATTTTCACTATAAAATCGAATTTTAAACTCAAACCTGAGGCACGCGACACATTGTAGAAGGTTCAAAGTTTACGTTTCGACATGGCTTTGTGGAAACGAATGCGGGAAAATACGAAAATATCGAATCCGAAGTTGGACGTCTACCCATATCTGACTGACGTTTCTCGAATTCCCGGCTATATCCATCTCTTTTTCGCGACATCCGCGCGAAAATGGAAAACGCGGCCGCGGACCTCCGGAAAAACGCAAAATTCGCCCCGAAAAAGGTAAAGAGAAGTCACCAAAATACGCCTACCGGATAACCGAAGGACCGAACTCGGCTTCGCGCACCCGGGCTCGCTGCGCGGCTCGCGAAAAAGCCTTTGTGGCGGTAAAACCCCACTTTTTCGCGAGAGAGAAAAACAACGGATTTTAATATATAAGAACTAGAAAGGTGGCAAGTCGGCATTCGCCGACTTGACCTTTCTTAGTAGGGTTAGTTTTTAAACACCATGTATTTTTCGATAATTAGTGCGTTAAGAGACCCCCGATGGAAGTTGAGTAAAATAAATTAGTCAGTTCTCTTAATTTTGAGATTTTTACCGTTCAACATTTTTCCAACACTTTGTATATAAAACGGTCTTTCGTACATCCGACAACCCATCGAAGCAAAACAAATAATTTTATTCCATGAATTTTGGGAGTTTCAATATTGGTTCAGTTTTCTTAAACACCCTGTATTGTTTTCATTAAAATAGTTTCCATATAGACCATTGTTAAACGTTTCATCAAAGGAATATTATACTTCCATGAAGGTTTCTAGAGAAAGGTCGGTTTTTAAACACCAGTAGTTTTTAATTAGTATAGTTTTCTTACAGACCGTTGTGAAAAGTTTCATTAGAAAATATTCCATGAATTGTGAGGATTTTTAGAGAATGGTTTGGTTTTGTTAAACACCCCGTATTTTTTCATAGGTATATTATTACTACAAACGATTATAGTATCTTAAAATCATATTGATTCCATAAATTTTGTGTATCTAGAGTATGGATCTATATATTACACCCTGTATTTTTCATACGTATGTATTTATATACAACTAAAACCTAAGTATATATTTTTATATTTTTTTGACAAACTAATGTAAAAAGTTTCATCAGAAAGCAAAAAAAAAAATTTTAAATCCACGAATTTTCAGGATTTTTAGGGAACAGTTCGGTTTTTTTAAACACCCCGTATTTGTTCAATAGTATATTCTTCCTACAGAACATTCCTCTGTATTTCTTAATTAGGATATTTTTCCTATAGAACATTGTATAAAGTTTCATCAAAAAGAATTATTTAATTCCATGAATTTTGAGGATTTTTAGAGAATGGTTCGTTATTATTAAACACTCTGTATTTGCTTCGTTAATGAGTGTCATAATAAATCCTTGATGGAAGTTTAATAAATAAAAAAAAATTTCCATGAATTTTGGGAGTTTCAATATTGGTTCAGTTTTCTTAAACACCCAGAATTTTTAATTAGTATAGTTTTCTTACAGACCATTGTGAAAAGTTTCATAAAAAATATTCAATGAATTATTGTGGGGATTCTTAGAGTATGGTTTGGTTTCGTTAAGCACCCTGTATTTTTTCATTAGTATAATTTTTTATAATCGTGAAAAGTTTAATAAAAAAAATTAAATTCCATAAATTTTGTGGATCTAGAGAATGGTTCTTTATTTTACACCCTGTATTTTTTCATAAGTATTTATTCATATACATAATAATACCAAAGTATATATTTTTATAGTTTTTACAAACTATTGTAAAAGTTTCATCAGAAAGCAAAAAAAAATTTAAATCCACGAATGTTTAGGATTTTTAGGGAACAGTTCGGTTTTTGAAACCTCCTGTATTTTTCATTAGTATAGATGTTTTAAAACTATTGTACAAAGTTTCATCAAAATGAATTTTCTAATTCCATGAACTTTGAGGAATTTTAGAGAATGGTTCGTTATTTTTAAACACTCTGTATTTCTTAATTAGTATATTTTTCCTACAGAACATTGTATAAAATTTCATCAAATAGAATTTTTAATTCCATGAATTTTGTTGATTTTTAGGAAATGGTTAGGTTTTTAAACCTCCTGTATTTTTCATTAGTATAGATTTTTACAAACCATTGTATAAGGTTTTATCAAAAATAATTTTTAATTCCATGAGTTTTGTTGATTTTTAGGAAATGGTTAGGTTTTTAAACCCTCTGTATTTCTTAATTAGTATATTTTCCTACAGAACATTGTATAAAGTTTCATCAAAAGAATTTTTAATTCCATGAATTTTGAGGATTTTTAGAGAATGGTTCGTTATTATTAAACACTCTGTATTTGCTTCGTTAGTGAGTGTCATAATAAATCCTTGATGGAAGTTTAATAAATAAAAAAATTTCCATGAATTTTGGGAGTTTCAATATTGGTTCAGTTTTTAAACACCCAGTAGTTTTTAATTAGTATACATAGTTTTCTTACAGACCATTGTGAAAAGTTTCATGAAAAATATTCAATGAATTATTGTGAGGATTCTTAGAGTATGGTTTGGTTTCGTTAAGCACCCTGTATTTTCTCATTAGTATGATTTTTTACAATCGTCAAAAGTTTCATAAAAAAATAAAATCCATAAATTTTGTGGATGTAGAGAATGGTTTTATTTTACACGCTGTATTTTTCATAAGTATGTATTCATATACATAATAATACCAAAGTATATATTTTTACAGTTTTCTACAAACTATTGTAAAAGTTTCATCAGAAAGCAAAAAAATTTTAAATCCACGAATGTCCAGGATTTTTAGGGAACAGTTCGAATTTTTAAACACCCCGTATTTTTCGATAATTAGTGCGGTAAGAGTCCCCGACGGAAGTTTCGTACCAAAAAATTTTCAGTTCCTTAATTTTTACATTTTTAACGTTCGACATTTTCCAACACTTTGTATATAAAACGGTCCTACGCACGTCAGAGAACCCCTCGAAGCGAAAGAACCGAAAATTTCCTCGAATCTGTAATTTTTATTTTTCTCGTCAATTTTATCGTAACACCCCGTACATCGAGCTTTTTGAGTCGCACTGTATATAAGCGAAGCGACTTGAAGTGTGCCATATTGTCTAGCTCACTGATACCACCTATTCATTCTATTTATGCAAAGTTCAATGCAAATAGCAATAGCGGATGGAAATATTTGACAGCTGTTCTATGGCTTCCGTCATTTTGACCCCGTCTTGGTCTGCCATATTGTCTAGCTCACTGATACCACCTACCTATTCATTCTATTTATGCAAAGTTCAATGCAAATAGCAATAGCGGATGGAAATATTTGACAGCTGTTCTATGGCTTACGTCATTTGACCCCGTCTTGCTTAGGATTTTCGCAAATTTCGATACAAAAACGAATTCAAAACCAAACGCTCGCATAACACAACGTATCTAGAGACTTCAGATTTACCGTTTTCGGCCTTTGGGGGCTCCGGTCGGCCCATTTAGCGAAATTTTCTGCGATTTATTCGGAAATGTCACCGCGCACTCGCCATTTGACGTCGCAAATTTTCGCAATTTTACTATAAAATCGAATTTTAAAAACAGATCTGAGGCACACGACACATTGTAGAAGGTTCAAAGTTTACGTTTCGATATGGCTTTATGGAATTAATGGTTTACTTACTTTGCAAAATGTAACGTTTTGAAGGTTTTGTGAGGACCCGCCATATTGCCAGGCTCTTCTCCACGTCTCTGTTTGGTATTACGCAAAATTCGATACAAATTGGAACTCAAAACCCAGCGCTCGCATAACAGAAAGTATCTAGAGACTTTAAATTTACCTTTTTTGCCTTTGCGGATCTCCGAACGGCCCGTTTAGCGAACGTTCCTAAGTTTTATCCGGAGCTGTCAACGGCATCGCACCGTCCGGCTAGCCGTTTGACGTTTCGGACGGCCGAGCGAAGGCGAATGCAGCCGAACGTGTAATTGACCAAAACTTTCGCTATTTTCCCTATAAAATCGAATTTTAAACCTAAATCTGAGGCACGCGACACATTGTAGAAGGTTCAAAGTTTACGTTTCAACATGCATTTCTGGAAATGAATGCGGGAAAATACGAAAATATCGAATCCGAAATAGTTTGACGTCTACCCATATCCGACTGACGTTTCTCCGATTCCCGGGCGATAAGCTCCTCCCGCGCTATATCCATCCCTCTCGCCGAGAACGGCCGGCGAGGACCCTCCGAAAAACGGAAAATTTACCTAGAAAAACGCGAAAAACGGCCCGCCGAGCGCCTCGTCGCGACGGAGAAAGGACCAAATAAAGAGACTCGCCCGCGACCGCGTCCCCGACGGGATCGCCCGAAAAACGTCGCGCGGGCAAAACCGGCCTCCGGGCGGCTTCCGGACTTCCGATAATGGGCGTGGTTTTCGACTTTTGTCTCGTTTCCTCGCGAAAATCGAAAAGTAGCTCCGGCGGACCTCCGGAAAAACGCAAAATTCGCCCCGAAAAAGGTAAAAGAACCCACCAAAATACGCCTAAGCGACAACCCCGGGACCGAAGGGCGCTTCGCGCCCTTCGGCTCGCCACGCGCGGCTCGCGAAAAAAAGCCTTTGAGGAGATGCTTTGCCACTTTTCCGCACCCCGGAGGAGCGAGAAAAAACAACGGATTTTAATATATAAGAACTAGAAAGGTGGCAAGTCGGCATTCGCCGACTTGACCTTTCTTAGTAGGGTTAGTTTTTTAAACACCATGTATTTTTCGATAATTAGTGCGTTAAGACCTCCGATGGAAGTTGACTAAAATAAATTAGTCAGTTCTCTTAATTTTGAGACTTTTTTAACGTTCAACATTTTTCCAACACTTTGTATATAAAACGGTCTTTCGTACATCCGACAACCCATCCGAAGCAAAAAAATAAATTTATTCCATGAATATTGGGAGTTTCAATATTGGTTCAGTTTTCTTAAACACCCTGTATTGTTTTCATTAAAATAGTTTCCATATAGACCATTGTTAAAAGTTTCATCAAAGGAATATTATACTTCCATGAAGCTTTCTAGAGAACGGTCGGTTTTTAAACACCCAGTAGTTTTTAATTAGGATAGTTTTCTTACAGACCGTTGTGAAAAGTTTCATTAGAAAATATTCCATGAATTGTGAGGATATTTAAAGAATGGTTTGGTTTTGTTAAACACCCCGTATTTTTCATCAGTATAATTTTTTACAATCGTGAAAAGTTTCATAAAAAAATTAAATTCCATAAATTTTGTGGATCTAGAGAATTGGTCTTTATTTTACACACTGTATTTTTCATAAGTATGTATTTATATAGCTACATAATAATACCTAAATATGTATTTTTATAGTTTTTACAAACTATCTTAAAAGTTTCATCAAAAACCAAAAAGAGTTTTTAATTTCAAGTTTTAGAATTTTTAAAATGATTCGATTCTCTTAAACACCCTGTATTGTTCTCATGAAAATAGTTTCCATATAGACCATTGTTAAAAGTTTCATCAAGAGAATATTATACTTCCATGAAGGTTTATAGAAAATGGTTCATTTTTTTTAAACACCCAGTAGTCTTTTAATTAGTATAGTTTTCTTACAGACCATTGTGTTCATAAGAAAATATTCTATGAATTGTGAGGATTCTTAGAGAATGGTTTGGTTTTGCTAAACACCCTGTATTTTTCATTAGTATAATTTTTTACAATCATGAAAAGTTTCATAAAAAAATAAATTCCATAAATTTTGTGGATCTAGAGAATGGTTCTTTATATTACACCTATATTTTTCATACGTATGTATTTATATACATAATAAAACCTAAGTATATATTTTTATAGTTTTTGACAAACTATTGTAAAATGTTTCATCAGAAAGCAAAAAAAAATTTAAATCCACGAATTTTCAGGATTTTTAGGGAACAGTTCGGTTTTTAAACACCCGTATTTGTTCAATAGTATATTTTCCTACAGAACATTGTAAAAGTTTCATCAAAAGAATTTTTAATTCCATGAATTTTGTTGATTTTTAGAGAATGGTTCGGTTTTTAAACCTCCTGTATTTTTCATTAGTATAGTTTTTAACAAACTAATGTGAAATGTTTCATCAAAAGAATTTTTAACTCCATGAATTTTGAGGATTTTTAGAGAATGGTTCGTTATTTTTAAATCGTCTGTATTTCTTTATTGCGATATTTTTCCTACAGAACATTGTATAAAATTTCATCAAAAGAATTTTTAATTCAATGATTTTGAAAAATTTTCCATGAATTTTGGGAGTTTCAATATTGGTTCAGTCTTTTAAACTCCCAGTAGTTCTTTAATTAGTATAGTTTTCTTACAGACCATTGTGAAAAGTTTCATAAAAAAATAACTTCCATAAATTTCTAGATTTCTAGAGAATGGTTCTTTATTTTACACCCTGTATTTTTCATAAGTATGTATTCATATACATAATAATACCTAAGTATATATTTTTATAGTTTTTACAAACTATTGTAAAGTTTCATCAGAGAGCAAAAAAAAATTTTAATCCACAAATGTTCAGGATTTTTAGGGAACAGTTCGGTTTTTAAACCCCTGTATTTTTCATTAATATAGATTTTTACAAAGTATTGTATAAAGTTTCATCAAAAAGAATTTTCAAATTCCATGAATTTTGAGGATTTTTAGAGAATGGTTCGTTATTTTTAAACACTCTGTATTTGTTAATTAGTATATTTTCCTACAGAACATTGTATAAAATTTCATCAAACAGAATTTTTTAATTCAATGAATTTTGAAAATTTTTAGAGAATGGTTCGTTATTTTTAAACACTCTGTATTTCTTAATTAGTATATTTTCCTACAGAACATTGTATAAAGTTTCATCAAAAAGAATTTTTTAATTCCATGAATTTTGAAAATTTTTAGAGAATGGTTCGTTATTATTAAACACTCTGTATTTGCTTCGATAGTGAGTGTCATAATAAATCCTTGATGGAAGTTTAATAAATAAAAAAAAATTTCCATGAATTTTGGGAGTTTCAATATTTGTTCAGTTTTCTTAAACACCCAGTAGTTTTTTAATTAGTATATATTTCTTAGAGACCATCGTGAAAAGGTTAATAAAAAAATATTCAATGAATTATTGTGGGGATTCTTAGAGTATGGTTTGGTTTCGTTAAGCACCCTGTATATTTTCATTAGTATAATATTTTATAATCGTGAAAAGTTTCATAAAAAAAATAAATTCCATAAATTTTGTGGATCTAGAGAATGGTTCTTTATTTTACACCCTGTATTTTTCATAAGTATGTATTCATATACATAATAATACCAAAGTATATATTTTTATAGTTTTTACAAACTATTGTAAAAGTTTCATCAGAAAGAAAAAAAAATTTTAAATCCACAAATATTCAGGATTTTTAGGGAACAGTTCGGTATTTTTAAACCCCTGTATTTTTCATTAATATAGATTTTTACAAACTATTGTATAAAGTTTCATCAAAACGAATTTTCTAATTCCATGAATTTTGAGGATTTTTAGAGAATGGTTCGTTATTTTTAAACACTCTGTATTTCTTAATTAGTATATTTTTCCTACAGAACATTGTATAAAATTTCGTCAAACAGAATTTTTAATTCCAGAATTTTGAAAATTTTTAGAGAATGGTTCGTTATTTTTAAACACTCTGTATTTTTTAGTTACTATATTTTTCCTACAGAACATTGTATAAAGTTTCATCAAAAAGAATTTTTTAATTCCATGAATTTTGAAAATTTTTAGAGAATGGTTCGTTATTATTAAACACTCTGTATTTGCTTCGATAGTGAGTGTCATAATAAATCCTTGATGGAAGTTTAATAAATAAAAAAAATTTTCCATGAATTTTGGGAGTTTCAATATTTGTTCAGTTTTCTTAAACACCCAGTAGTTTTTTAATTAGTATATATTTCTTAGAGACCATCGTGAAAAGGTTAATAAAAAAATATTCAATGAATTATTGTGGGGATTCTTAGAGTATGGTTTGGTTTCGTTAAGCACCCTGTATTTTTTCATAAGTATGTATTCATATACATAATAATACCAAAGTATATATTTTTTATAGTTTTTTTACAAACTATTGTAAAAAGTTTCATCAGAAAGAAAAAAAAAAATTTTAATCCACAAATGTTCAGGATTTTTAGGGAATGGTTCGGATTTTTTAAACACCCCGTATTTTTTTCGATAATTAGTGCGGTAAGAGTCCCCCGACGGAAGTTTCGTACCAAAAAAATGTTCAGTTCCCTTAATTTTGACATTTTTTTAACGTTTCACATTTTTCCAACACTTTGCATTTAAGACGGGCCTACGAACGTCACAGAACCCCTCCGAAGCGAAAAAACCGAAAATTTCCTCGAATCTGTAATTTTTATTTTTTTCTCGTCAATTTTATCGTAACACCCCGTACATCNAGCTTTTTGAGTCGCACTGTATATAAGCGAAGCGACTTGAAGTGTGCCATATTGTCTAGCTCACTGATACCACCTATTCATTCTATTTATGCAAAGTTCAATGCAAATAGCAATAGCGGATGGAAATATTTGACAGCTGTTCTATGGCTTCCGTCATTTTGACCCCGTCTTGGTCTGCCATATTGTCTAGCTCACTGATACCACCTATTCATTCTATTTATGCAAAGTTCAATGCAAATAGCAATAGCGGATGGAAATATTTGACAGCTGTTCTATGGCTTCCGTCATTTTGACCCCGTCTTGCTTAGAATTTTCGCAAATTTCGATACGAAAACGAATTCAAAACCAAACGCTCGCATAACACAACGTATCTAGAGACTTCAAATTTACCGTTTTCGGCTTTGGGGGCCTCCGGTCGGCCCATTTAGCGAAATTTTCTGCGATTTATTCGGAAATGTCACCGCGCACTCGCCATTTGACGTTTCTGTAGTAGACGCAAATTTAATTTTCACTATAAAATCGAATTTTAAAAACAGATCTGAGGCACGACACATTGTAGAAGGTTCAAAGTTTACGTTTCGATATGGCTTTATGGAAATAAAGGGGTACTTACTTTGCAAAATGTAACGTTTTGAAGGTTTTGTGAGGACCCGCCATATTGCCAGGCTCTTCTCCACGTCTCGGTTCGGTATTACGCAAAATTCGATACAAATTCGAATTCAAAACCCAGCGCTCGCATAACAGAAAGCATCTAGGGACTTTAAATTTACCTTTTCCGGCTTTTGGGGGCCTCCGCTCGATCCGTTTAGCGAACGTTCCTAAGTTTTATCCGGAGCTGTCAACGGCACCGCACCGTCCGGCTAGCCGTTTGACGTTTCGGACGGCCGAGCGAACGCGAATGCCCCCGAACGTGTAATTGACCAAAACTTTCGCTATTTTCACTATAAAATCGAATTTTAAACCTAAATCTGAGGCACGCGACACATTGTAGAAGGTTCAAAGTTTACGTTTCGACATGGCTTTGTGGAAATGAATGCGGGAAAATACGAAAATATCGAATACGAAATAGTTTGACGTCTACCCATAGCCGACTGACGTTTCTCCGATTCCCGGGCGATAAGCTCCGCCTCCGCTATCTCCATCTCGCTCGCCGAGATCGGCCGGCGAGGACCCTCCGAAAAACGGAAAATTTACCTAGAAAAACGCGAAAAACGGCCCGCCGAGCGCCTCGTCGCGACGGAGAAAGGACCAAATAAGGAGACTCGCCCGCGCCCGCGTCCCCGACAGGCTCGCCCGAAAAACGTCGCGCGGGCGAAACCGGCCTCCGGGCGGCTTCCGGACTTCCGATAATGGGCGTGGTTTTCGACTTTTGTCTCGTTTCCTCGCGAAAATCGAAAACCGGCGGACCGCGGACCTCCGGAAAAACGCAAATTCGCCCCGAAAAAGGTAAAAAGAACCCACCAAAATACGCCTAAGCTACGCAACCCAAGGACCGAAGGGCGCTTCTCGCCCTTCGGCTCGCCGCTGCGCGGCTCGCGAAAAAAGCCTTTGTGGCGGCAAAACGCCACTTTTCCGCCCGCCCGGTGAAGCGAGAAAAACAATCGCGTATTTTAATATATAAGAACTAGAAAGGTGGCAAGTCGGCATTCGCCGACTTGACCTTTCTTAGTAGGGTTAGTTTTTTAAACACCATGTATTTTTCGATAATTAGTGCGTTAAGAGACCTCCGATGGAAGTTGAGTAAAATAAATTAGTCAGTTCTCTTAATTTTGAGATTTTTTACCGTTCAACATTTTTCCAACACTTTGTATATAAAACGGTCTTTCGTACATCCGACAACCCATCCGAAGCAAAAAAATAAATTTATTCCATGAATATTGGGAGTTTCAATATTGGTTCAGTTTTCTTAAACACCCTGTATTGTTTTCATTAAAATAGTTTCCATATAGACCATTGTTAAAAGTTTCATCAAAGGAATATTATACTTCCATGAAGGTTTCTAGACAACGGTCGGTTTTTAAACACCCAGTAGTTTTTTAATTAGTATAGTTTTCTTACAGACCGTTGTGAAAAGTTTCATTAGAAAATATTCCATGAATTGTGAGGATTTTTAGAGAATGGTTTGGTTTTGTTAAACACCCCGTATTTTTTATCGGTATAATTTTTTTACAATCGTGAAAAGATTCATAAAAAATATTAAATTACATAAATTTTGTGGATATAGAGAATTGGTCTTTATTTTACACACTGTATTTTTCATAAGTATGTATTTATATAGCTACATAATAATACCTAAGTATGTATTTTTATAGTTTTTACAAACTATCTTAAAAGTTTCAACAAAAACCAAAAGAGTTTTTAATTTCAAGGTTTTAGGATTTTTAAAATGATTCGATTCTCTTAAACACCCCGTATTGTTCTCATGAAAATAGTTTCCATATAGACCATTGTTAAAAGTTTCATCAAGAAAATATTATACTTCCATGAAGGTTTATAGAGAATGGTTCATTTTTTTTAAACACCCAGTAGTCTTTTAATTAATATAGTTTCCTTACAGACCATTGTGTTCATAAGAAAATATTCTATGAATTGTGAGGATTCTTAGAGAATGGTTTGGTTTTGCTAAACACCCTGTATTTTTTCATTAGTATAATTTTTACAATCACAAAAGTTTCATAAAAAAATAAATTCCATAAATTTTGTGGATCTAGAGAATGGTTCTTTATATTACACCCTATATATTTTCATACGTATGTATTTATATACATAATAAAACCTAAGTATATATTTTTATAGTTTTTTGACAAACTATTGTAAAATGTTTCATCAGAAAGCAAAAAAAAATTTAAATCCACGAATTTTCAGGATTTTTAGGGAACAGTTCGGTTTTTTTAAACACCCCGTATTTGTTCAATAGTATATTTTCCTACAGAACATTGTAAAAGTTTCATCAAAAGAATTTTTAATTCCATGAATTTTGTTGATTTTTAGAGAATGGTTCGGTTTTTAAACCTCCTGTATTTTTCATTAGTATAGTTTTTAACAAACTAATGTGAAATGTTTCATCAAAAGAATTTTTAACTCCATGAATTTTGAGGATTTTTAGAGAATGGTTCGTTATTTTTAAATCGTCTGTATTTCTTTATTGCGATATTTTCCTACAGAACATTGTATAAAATTTCATCAAAAGAATTTTTAATTCAATGATTTTGAAAAATTTTCCATGAATTTTGGGAGTTTCAATATTGGTTCAGTCTTTTAAACTCCCAGTAGTTCTTTAATTAGTATAGTTATCTTACATACAATTGTTAAAAGTTTCATAAAAAAAAATAACATCCATAAATTTCTAGATTTCTACAGAATGTTACTTTATTTTAAACCCAGTATTATTTAATAAGTATGTATTCATATACATAATAATACCTAAGTATATATTTTTTATAGTTTTTTTACAAACTATTGTAAAGTTTCATCAGAGAGCAAAAAAAAAAATTTTAATCCACAAATGTTCAGGATTTTTAGGGAACGGTTCGGTTTTTTTAAACCCCCTGTATTTTTTCATTAATATAGATTTTTACAAAGTATTGTATAAAGTTTCATCAAAAAGAATTTTCAAATTCCATGAATTTTGAGGATTTTTAGAGAATGGTTCGTTATTTTTAAACACTCTGTATTTCTTAATTAGTATATTTTCCTACAGAACATTGTATAAAATTTCATCAAACAGAATTTTTTAATTCCAAGAATTTTGAAAATTTTTAGAGAATGGTTCGTTATTTTTAAACACTCTGTATTTTTTAATTAGTATACTTTTCCTACAGAACATTGTATAAAGTTTCATCAAAAAGAATTTTTTAATTCCATGAATTTTGAAAATTTTTAGAGAATGGTTCGTTATTATTAAACACTCTGTATTTGCTTCGATAGTGAGTGTCATAATAAATCCTTGATGGAAGTTTAATAAATAAAAAAAAATTTCCATGAATTTTGGGAGTTTCAATATTTGTTCAGTTTTCTTAAACACCCAGTAGTTTTTTAATTAGTATATATTTCTTAGAGACCATCGTGAAAAGGTTAATAAAAAAATATTCAATGAATTATTGTGGGGATTCTTAGAGTATGGTTTGGTTTCGTTAAGCACCCTGTATATTTTCATTAGTATAATATTTTTACAATCGTGAAAAGTTTCATAAAAAAAATAAATTCCATAAATTTTGTGGATCTAGAGAATGGTTCTTTATTTTACACCCTGTATTTTTCATAAGTATGTATTCATATACATAATAATACCAAAGTATATATTTTTATAGTTTTTACAAACTATTGTAAAAGTTTCATCAGAAAGAAAAAAATTTTAAATCCACAAATATTCAGGATTTTTAGGGAACAGTTCGGTATTTTTAAACCCCTGTATTTTTCATTAATATAGATTTTTACAAACTATTGTATAAAGTTTCATCAAAAGAATTTTCTAATTCCATGAATTTTGAGGATTTTTAGAGAATGGTTCGTTATTTTTAAACACTCTGTATTTCTTAATTAGTATATTTTTCCTACAGAACATTGTATAAAATTTCATCAAACAGAATTTTTAATTCAAGAATTTTGAAAATTTTTAGAGAATGGTTCGTTATTTTTAAACACTCTGTATTTTTAATTAGTATATTTTCCTACAGAACATTGTATAAAGTTTCATCAAAAGAATTTTTTAATTCCATGAATTTTGAAAATTTTTAGAGAATGGTTCTTTATTAATAAACAATATTTATTTGCTTCGTTAGTGAGTGTCATAAAAAATACTTGATGTAAGTATAATAAATAAAAAAAATATCCATGAATTTTGGGAGTTTCAATATTGGATCAGTTTTATTAAACACCCAGTAGTTTTTAATTAGTATACATAGTTTTCTTACAGACCATTGTGAAAAGTTTCATGAAAAATATTGAATGAATTATTGTGAGGATTCTTAGAGTATGGTTTGGTTTCGTTAAGCACCCTGTATTTTCTCATTAGTATGATTTTTACAATCGTCAAAGTTTCATAAAAAAATAAAATCCATAAATTTTGTGGATGTAGAGAATGGTTTTTATTTTACACGCTGTATTTTTCATAAGTATGTATTCATATACATAATAATACCAAAGTATATATTTTTACAGTTTTTCTACAAACTATTGTAAAGTTTCATCAGAAAGCAAAAAAACATTTTAAATCCACGAATGTCCAGGATTTTTAGGGAACAGTTCGAATTTTTAAACACCCGTATTTTTCGATAATTAGTGCGGTAAGAGTCCCCGACGGAAGTTTCGTACCAAAAAAATTTTCAGTTCCTTAATTTTTACATTTTTTAACGTTCGACATTTTTCCAACACTTTGTATATAAAACGGTCCTACGCACGTCAGAGAACCCCTCGAAGCGAAAGAACCGAAAATTTCCTCGAATCTGTAATTTTTATTTTTCTCGTCAATTTTATCGTAACACCCCGTACATCGAGCTTTTTGAGTCGCACTGTATATAAGCGAAGCGACTTGAAGTGTGCCATATTGTCTAGCTCACTGATACCACCTATTCATTCTATTTATGCAAAGTTCAATGCAAATAGCAATAGCGGATGGAAATATTTGACAGCTGTTCTATGGCTTCCGTCATTTTGACCCCGTCTTGGTCTGCCATATTGTCTAGCTCACTGATACCACCTACCTATTCATTCTATTTATGCAAAGTTCAATGCAAATAGCAATAGCGGATGGAAATATTTGACAGCTGTTCTATGGCTTACGTCAATTTGACCCCGTCTTGCTTAGGATTTTCGCAAATTTCGATACAAAAACGAATTCAAAACCAAACGCTCGCATAACACAACGTATCTAGAGACTTCAGATTTACCGTTTTCGGCCTTTGGGGGCTCAGGTCGGCCCATGTAGCGAAATTTTCTGCGATTTATTCGGAAATGTCACCACGCACTCGCCATTTGACGTCGCAAATTTTCGCAATTTTACTATAAAATCGAATTTTAAAAACAGATCTGAGGCACGACACATTGTAGAAGGTTCAAAGTTTACGTTTCGATATGGCTTTATGGAAATAAAGGTACTTACTTTGCAAAATGTAACATTTTGAAGGTTTGTGAGGACCCGCCATATTGCCAGGCTCTTCTCCACGTCTCGGTTCGGTATTACGCAAAATTCGATACAAATTCGAATTCAAAACCCAACGCTCGCATAACAGAAAGCATCTAGGGACTTTAAATTTACCTTTTCCGGCCTTGGCGGGTCTCAGATCTGCCCGTTTAGCGAACGTTCCTACGTTTTATCCGGAGCTGTCACCGGCCGTGCACCGTCCGGCTAGCCGTTTGACGTTTCGGACGGCCGAGTGAAGGCGAATGCAGCCGAACGTGTAATTGACCAAAACTTTCGCTATTTTCCTATAAAATCGAATTTTAAACCTAAATCTGAGGCACGCGACACATTGTAGAAGGTTCAAAGTTTACGTTTCAACATGCATTTCTGGAAATGAATGCGGGAAAATACGAAAATATCGAATCCGAAATAGTTTGACGTCTACCCATATCCGACTGACGTTTCTCCGATTCCCGGGCGATAAGCTCCGCCTCCGCTATATCCATCTCGCTCGCCGAGATCGGCCGGCGAGGACCCACCGAAAAACGGAAAATTTACCTAGAAAAAAGCGAAAAACGGCCAGACGAGCGCCTCGTCGCGACGGAGAAACGACCAAATCAAGAGACTCGCCCGCGGCCGCGTCCCGACAGGCTCGCCTGAAAAACGTGGCGCGAGCGAAACCGGCCTCCGAGCGGCTTCCGGGCTTCCGATAAGGGGCGTTTTCGACTTTTGTCTCGTTTCCTCGCGAAAACGGAAAAGTAACGCCGGCGGACCTCCGGAAAAACGCAAAATTCGCCCCGAAAAAGTAAAAGAACCAGCAAAATACGCCTACCGGACAACCGAAGGACCGAAGGGCGCTTCGCGCCCTTCGGCTCGCCGCCGCGCGGCTCGCGAAAAAAGCCTTTGTGGCGGCAGAATGCCACTTTTTCGCGTCCCCGGTGGGAGCGAGAGGCAATCGCGCATTTTAATATATAGTAACTAGAAAGGTGGCAAGTCGGCATTCGCCGACTTGACCTTTCTTGAGTAGGGTTAGTTTTTTTTAAACACCATGTATATTTTCGATAATTAGTGCGTTAAGAGACCTCCGATGGAAGGTGACTAAAATAAATTAGTCAGTTCTCTTAATTTTGAGACTTTTTTAACGTTCAACATTTTTCCAACACTTTGTATATAAAACGGTCTTTCGTACATCCGACAACCCATCCGAGGCAAAAAAAAAAAAATTATTCCATGAATTTTGGGAGTTTCAATATTGGTTCAGTTTTCTTAAACACCCTGTATTGTTTTCATTAAAATAGTTTCCATATAGACCATTGTTAAAAGTTTCATCAAAGGAATATTATACTTCCATGAAGCTTTCTAGAGAACAGTCGGTTTTTAAACACCCAGTAGTTTTTAATTAGGATAGTTTTCTTACAGACCGTTGTGAAAAGTTTCATTAGAAAATATTCCATGAATTGTGAGGATATTTAAAGAATGGTTTGGTTTTGTTAAACACCCGTATTTTTCATCAGTATAATTTTTTACAATCGTGAAAAGTTTCATAAAAAAATTAAATTCCATAAATTTTGTGGATCTAGAGAATTGGTCTTTATTTTACACACTGTATTTTTCATAAGTATGTATTTATATAGCTACATAATAATACCTAAATATGTATTTTTATAGTTTTTTACAAACTATCTTAAAAGTTTCATCAAAAACCAAAAGAGTTTTTAATTTCAAGTTTTAGAATTTTTAAAATGATTCGATTCTCTTAAACACCCTGTATTGTTCTCATGAAAATAGTTTCCATATAGACCATTGTTAAAAGTTTCATCAAAGAATATTATACTTCCATGAAGGTTTATAGAAAATGGTTCATTTTTTTAAACACCCAGTAGTCTTTTAATTAGTATAGTTTTCTTACAGACCATTGTGTTCATAAGAAAATATTCTATGAATTGTGAGGATTCTTAGAGAATGGTTTGGTTTTGCTAAACACCCTGTATTTTTCATTAGTATAATTTTTACAATCACATAAATTCCATAAATTTTGTGGATCTAGAGAATGGTTCTTTATATTACACCTATATTTTTCATACGTATGTATTTATATACATAATAAAACCTAAGTATATATTTTTATAGTTTTTGACAAACTATTGTAAAATGTTTCATCAGAAAGCAAAAAAAATTTAAATCCACGAATTTTCAGGATTTTTAGGGAACAGTTCAGTTTTTAAACACCCGTATTTGTTCAATAGTATATTTTCCTACAGAACATTGTAAAAGTTTCATCAAAAGAATTTTTAATTCCATGAATTTTGTTGATTTTTAGAGAATGGTTCGGTTTTTAAACCTCCTGTATTTTTCATTAGTATAGTTTTTACTAATGTGAAATGTTTCATCAAAAGAATTTTTAACTCCATGAATTTTGAGGATTTTTAGAGAATGGTTCGTTATTTTTAAATCGTCTGTATTTCTTTATTGCGATATTTTTCCTACAGAACATTGTATAAAATTTCATCAAAAAGAATTTTTTAATTCAATGATTTTGAAAAATTTTCCATGAATTTTGGGAGTTTCAATATTGGTTCAGTCTTTTTAAACTCCCAGTAGTTCTTTAATTAGTATAGTTTTCTTACAGACCATTGTGAAAAGTTTCATAAAAAAAATAACTTCCATAAATTTCTAGATTTCTAGAGAATGGTTCTTTATTTTACACCCTGTATTTTTCATAAGTATGTATTCATATACATAATAATACCTAAGTATATATTTTTATAGTTTTTACAAACTATTGTAAAGTTTCATCAGAGAGCAAAAAAAAATTTAATCCACAAATGTTCAGGATTTTTAGGAACAGTTCAGTTTTTAAACCCCTGTATTTTTCATTAATATAGATTTTTACAAAGTATTGTATAAAGTTTCATCAAAAAGAATTTTCAAATTCCATGAATTTTGAGGATTTTTAGAGAATGGTTCGTTATTTTTAAACACTCTGTATTTCTTAATTAGTATATTTTTCCTACAGAACATTGTATAAAATTTCATCAAACAGAATTTTTAATTCCAAGAATTTTGAAAATTTTTAGAGAATGGTTCGTTATTTTTAAACACTCTGTATTTTTAATTAGTATATTTTCCTACAGAACATTGTATAAAGTTTCATCAAAAGAATTTTATTAATTCCATGAATTTTGAAAATTTTTAGAGAATGGTTCGTTATTATTAAACACTCTGTATTTGCTTCGATAGTGAGTGTCATAATAAATCCTTGATGGAAGTCTAATAAATAAAAAAATTTCCATGAATTTTGGGAGTTTCAATATTTGTTCAGTTTTCTTAAACACCCAGTAGTTTTTAATTAGTATATATTTCTTAGAGACCATCGTGAAAAGGTTAATAAAAAATATTCAATGAATTATTGTGGGGATTCTTAGAGTATGGTTTGGTTTCGTTAAGCACCCTGTATATTTTCATTAGTATAATATTTTTCAATCGTGAAAAGTTTCATAAAAAAATAAATTCCATAAATTTTGTGGATCTAGAGAATGGTTCTTTATTTTACACCCTGTATTTTTCATAAGTATGTATTCATATACATAATAATACCAAAGTATACATTTTTATAGTTTTTTTACAAACTATTGTAAAAAGTTTCATCAGAAAGAAAAAAAAAAATTTAAATCCACAAATATTCAGGATTTTTAGGGAACGGTTCGGTATTTTTAAACCCCCTGTATTTTTTCATTAATATAGATTTTTACAAACTATTGTATAAAGTTTCATCAAAAAGAATTTTCTAATTCCATGAATTTTGAGGATTTTTAGAGAATGGTTCGTTATTTTTAAACACTCTGTATTTCTTAATTAGTATATTTTCCTACAGAACATTGTATAAAATTTCATCAAACAGAATTTTTAATTCCAAGAATTTTGAAAATTTTTAGAGAATGGTTCGTTATTTTTAAACACTCTGTATTTCTTAATTAGTATATTTTTCCTACAGAACATTGTATAAAGTTTCATCAAAAAGAATTTTTTAATTCCATGAATTTTGAAAATTTTTAGAGAATGGTTCGTTATTATTAAACACTCTGTATTTGCTTCGTTAGTGAGTGTCATAATAAATCCTTGATGGAAGTTTAATAAATAAAAAAATTTCCATGAATTTTGGGAGTTTCAATATTGGTTCAGTTTTTTAAACACCCAGTAGTTTTTAATTAGTATACATAGTTTTCTTACAGACCATTGTGAAAAGTTTCATGAAAAATATTGAATGAATTATTGTGAGAATTCTTAGAGTATGGTTTGGTTTCGTTAAGCACCCTGTATTTTCTCATTAGTATGATTTTTACAATCGTCAAAGTTTCATAAAAAAATAAAATCCATAAATTTTGTGGATGTAGAGAATGGTTTTATTTTACACGCTGTATTTTTCATAAGTATGTATTCATATACATAATAATACCAAAGTATATATTTTTTACAGTTTTTCTACAAACTATTGTAAAAGTTTCATCAGAAAGCAAAAAAATTTTAAATCCACTCACCCCGTATTTTTTCGATAATTAGTGCGGTAAGAGTCCCCCGACGGAAGTTTCGTACCAAAAAAATTTTCAGTTCGCTTAATTTTTACATTTTTTTAACGTTCGACATTTTTCCAACACTTTGTATATAAAACGGTCCTACGCACGTCAGAGAACCCCTCGAAGCGAAAGAACCGAAAATTTCCTCGAATCTGTAATTTTTATTTTTTCTCGTCAATTTTTATCGTAACACCCCGTACATCGAGCTTTTTGAGTCGCACTGTATATAAGCGAAGCGACTTGAAGTGTGCCATATTGTCTAGCTCACTGATACCACCTATTCATTCTATTTATGCAAAGTTCAATGCAAATAGCAATAGCGGATGGAAATATTTGACAGCTGTTCTATGGCTTCCGTCAATTTGACCCCGTCTTGGTCTGCCATATTGTCTAGCTCACTGATACCACCTACCTATTCATTCTATTTATGCAAAGTTCAATGCAAATAGCAATAGCGGATGGAAATATTTGACAGCTGTTCTATGGCTTACGTCATTTTGACCCCGTCTTGCTTAGGGTTTTCGCAAATTTCGATACAAAACGAATTCAAAACCAAACGCTCGCATAACACAACGTATCTAGAGACTTCAGATTTACCGTTTTCGCAATTGTGGGGGGCTCCGGTCGGAGCATTTAGCTAAATTTTCTGCGATTTATTCGGAAATGTAACCGCGCACTCGCCATTTGACGTCGCAAATTTACGCAATTTTACTATAAAATCGAATTTTAAAAACAGATCTGAGGCACGACACATTGTAGAAGGTTCAAAGTTTACGTTTCGATATGGCTTTATGGAAATAAAGGGGTACTTACTTTGCAAAATGTAACGTTTTGAAGGTTTGTGAGGACCCGCCATATTGCCAGGCTCTTCTCCACGTCTCGGTTCGGTATTACGCAAAATTCGATACAAATTCGAATTCAAAACCCAGCGCTCGCATAACAGAAAGTATCTAGAGACTTTAAATTTACCTTTTCCGGCCTTGGCGGGTCTCAGATCTGCCCGTTTAGCGAACGTTCCTACGTTTTATCCGGAGCTGTCACCGGCCGTGCACCGTCCGGCTAGCCGTTTGACGTTTCGGACGGCCGAGCGAAGGCGAATGCAGCCGAACGTGTAATTGACCAAAACTTTCGCTATTTTCCCTATAAAATCGAATTTTAAACCTAAATCTGAGGCACGCGACACATTGTAGAAGGTTCAAAGTTTACGTTTCGACATGCATTTCTGGAAATGAATGCGGGAAAATACGAAAATATCGAATCCGAAATAGTTTGACGTGTACCCATATCCGACTGACGTTTCTCCGATTCCCGGGCGATAAGCTCCGCCTCCGCTATATCCATCTCGCTCGCCGAGATCGGCCGGCGAGGACCCTCCGAAAAACGGAAAATTTACCTAGAAAAACGCGAAAAACGGCCCGCCGAGCGCCTCGTCGCGACGGAGAAAGGACCAAATCAAGAGACTCGCCCGCGGCCGCGTCCGCGACGGGCCCGCCCGAAAAACGTGGCGCGGAGCGAGACCGGCCTCCGGGCGGCTTCCGGACTTCCGATAAGGGGCGTTTTTTTCGACTTTTGTCTCGTTTCCTCGCGAAAACGGAAAAGTAACGCCGGCGGACCTCCGGAAAAACGCAAAATTCGCCCCGAAAAGAGTAAAAAGAACCCACCGAAATACGCCTAAGCTACGCAAAAAAGGCCAAACTCGACCCCGCGCGCCCGGGCTCGCCGCTGCGCGGCTCGCAAAAAAAGCCTTTGTGGCGGCAAAACCCCACTTTTTCGCGCCCCCGGTGGGAGCGAGAGGCAATCGCGTATTTTAATATATTAGAACTAGAAAGGTGGCAAGTCGGCATTCGCCGACTTGACCTTTCTTGAGTAGGGTTAGTTTTTTTTAAACACCATGTATTTTTCGATAATTAGTGCGTTAAGAGACCCCCGATGGAAGTTGAGTAAAATAAATTAGTCAGTTCTCTTAATTTTGAGATTTTTTACCGTTCAACATTTTTCCAACACTTTGTATATAAAACGGTCTTTCGTACATCCGACAACCCATCCGAAGCAAAACAAATAATTTTATTCCATGAATTTTGGGAGTTTCAATATTGGTTCAGTTTTCTTAAACACCCTGTATTGTTTTCATTAAAATAGTTTCCATATAGACCATTGTTAAACGTTTCATCAAAGGAATATTATACTTCCATGAAGGTTTCTAGAGAAAGGTCAGTTTTTAAACACCCAGTAGTTTTTAATTAGTATAGTTTTCTTACATACAGTTGTGAAAAGTTTAATTAGAAAATATTAAAATAATTTAGAGGATTTTTATAGAATGGTTTGGTTTTGTTAAAAACACCGTATTTTTTCATAGGTATAATTTTTTTAAAATCGTGAAAAGTTTAATTAAAAAAAATTAATTCCATAAATTTTGTGGATCTAGAGAATGGATCTATATATTACACCCTGTATTTTTCATACGTATGTATTTATATACATAATAAAACCTAAGTATATATTTTTATAGTTTTTGACAAACTAATGTAAAAGTTTCATCAGAAAGCAAAAAAATTTTAAATCCACGAATTTTCAGGATTTTTAGGGAACAGTTCAGTTTTTAAACACCCCGTATTTGTTCAATAGTATATTCTTCCTACAGAACATTGTAAAAGTTTCATCAAAAAGAATTTTTAATTCCATGAATTTTGTTGATTTTTAGAGAATGGTTCGGTTTTTAAATCCTCTGTATTTCTTAATTAGGATATTTTCCTATAGAACATTGTATAAAGTTTCATCAAAAGAATTTTTAATTCCATGAATTTTGAGGAATTTTAGAGAATGGTTCGTTATTTTTAAACACTCTGTATTTTTGAATTAGTATATTTTTTCTACAGAACATTGTATAAAGTTTCATCAAAAAAAATTATTTAATTCCATGAATTTTGAGGATTTTTAGAGAATGGTTCGTTATTATTAAACACTCTGTATTTGCTTCGTTAATGAGTGTCATAATAAATCCATGATGGAAGTTTAATAAATAAAAAAAAATTTCCATGAATTTTGGGAGTTTCAATATTGGTTCAGTTTTCTTAAACACCCAGAATTTTTTTAATTAGTATAGTTTTCTTACAGACCATTGTGAAAAGTTTCATAAAAAAATATTCAATGAATTATTGTGGGGATTCTTAGAGTATGGTTTGGTTTCGTTAAGCACCCTGTATTTTTCATTAGTATAATTTTTATAATCGTGAAAAGTTTAATAAAAAAATTAAATTCCATAAATTTTGTGGCTGTAGAGAATGGTTCTTTATTTTACACCCTGTATTTTTCATAAGTATGTATTCATATACATAATAATACCAAAGTATATATTTTTATAGTTTTTTACAAACTATTGTAAAAGTTTCATCAGAAAGCAAAAAAAAATTTAAATCCACGAATGTTTAGGATTTTTAGGGAACAGTTCAGTTTTGAAACCTCCTGTATTTTTCATTAGTATAGATGTTTTAAAACTATTGTACAAAGTTTCATCAAAATGAATTTTCTAATTCCATGAACTTTGAGGAATTTTAGAGAATGGTTCGTTATTTTTAAACACTCTGTATTTCTTAATTAGTATATTTTCCTACAGAACATTGTATAAAATTTCATCAAATAGAATTTTTAATTCCATGAATTTTGTTGATTTTTAGGAAATGGTTAGGTTTTTAAACCTCCTGTATTTTTCATTAGTATAGATTTTTACAAACCATTGTATAAGGTTTTATCAAAATAATTTTTAATTCCATGAGTTTTGTTGATTTTTAGGAAATGGTTAGGTTTTTAAACCCTCTGTATTTCTTAATTAGTATATTTTTCCTACAGAACATTGTATAAAGTTTCATCAAAAGAATTTTTAATTCCATGAATTTTGAGGATTTTTAGAGAATGGTTCGTTATTATTAAACACTCTGTATTTGCTTCGTTAGTGAGTGTCATAATAAATCCTTGATGGAAGTTTAATAAATAAAAAATTTCCATGAATTTTGGGAGTTTCAATATTGGTTCAGTTTTTAAACACCCAGTAGTTTTTAATTAGTATACATAGTTTTCTTACAGACCATTGTGAAAAGTTTCATGAAAAAATATTCAATGAATTATTGTGAGGATTCTTAGAGTATGGTTTGGTTTCGTTAAGCACCCTGTATTTTCTCATTAGTATGATTTTTACAATCGTCAAAGTTTCATAAAAAAATAAAATCCATAAATTTTGTGGATGTAGAGAATGGTTTTTATTTTACACGCTGTATTTTTCATAAGTATGTATTCATATACATAATAATACCAAAGTATATATTTTTACAGTTTTTCTACAAACTATTGTAAAAGTTTCATCAGAAAGCAAAAAAAAATTTTAAATCCACGAATGTCCAGGATTTTTAGGGAACAGTTCGAATTTTTAAACACCCGTATTTTTCGATAATTAGTGCGGTAAGAGTCCCCCGACGGAAGTTTCGTACCAAAAAATTTTCAGTTCCTTAATTTTTACATTTTTTAACGTTCGACATTTTTCCAACACTTTGTATATAAAACGGTCCTACGCACGTCAGAGAACCCCTCGAAGCGAAAGAACCGAAAATTTCCTCGAATCTGTAATTTTTATTTTTTCTCGTCAATTTTATCGTAACACCCCGTACATCGAGCTTTTTGAGTCGCACTGTATATAAGCGAAGCGACTTGAAGTGTGCCATATTGTCTAGCTCACTGATACCACCTATTCATTCTATTTATGCAAAGTTCAATGCAAATAGCAATAGCGGATGGAAATATTTGACAGCTGTTCTATGGCTTCCGTCATTTTGACCCCGTCTTGGTCTGCCATATTGTCTAGCTCACTGATACCACCTACCTATTCATTCTATTTATGCAAAGTTCAATGCAAATAGCAATAGCGGATGGAAATATTTGACAGCTGTTCTATGGCTTACGTCATTTTGACCCCGTCTTGCTTAGGATTTTCGCAAATTTCGATACAAAAACGAATTCAAAACCAAACGCTCGCATAACACAACGTATCTAGAGACTTCAGATTTACCCGGCCTTTGGGGGGCTCCCGTCGGCCCATTTAGCGAAATTTTCTGCGATTTATTCGGAAATGTCACCGCGCACTCGCCATTTGACGTCGCAAATTTTCGCAATTTTTACTATAAAATCGAATTTTAAAAACAGATCTGAGGCACACGACACATTGTAGAAGGTTCAAAGTTTACGTTTCGATATGGCTTTATGGAAATAAATGCGTACTTACTTTGCAAAATGTAACATTTTGAAGGTTTTGTGAGGACCCGCCATATTGCCAGGCTCTTCTCCACGTCTCTGTTTGGTATTACGCAAAATTCGATACAAATTGGAACTCAAAACCCAGCGCTCGCATAACAGAAAGTATCTAGAGACTTTAAACTTACCGTTTCTGGCTTTTGGGGGGCCTCCCATCGGCCGGTTTAGTGAACGTTCCCAAGTTTTATCCGGAGCTGTCAACGGCACCGCACCGTCCGGCTCGCCGTTTGACGTTTCGGCGGCCGAGCGCACGCGAATGCCGCCGAACGTGTAATTGACCAAAACTTTCGCTATTTTCACTATAAAATCGAATTTTAAACGCAAACCTGAGGCACGCGACACATTGTAGAAGGTTCAAAGTTTACGTTTCGATATGGCTTTGTTGAAATGAATGCGGGAAAATACGAAAATATCGAATCGGAAATAGTTTGACGTCTACCCATATCCGACTGACGTTTCTCCGATTCCCGGGCGATAAGCTCCTCCCGCGCTATCTCCATCTCGCTCGCCGAGAACGGCCGGCGAGGACCCTCCGAAAAACGGGAAATTTACCTAGAAAAACGCGAAAAACGGCCCGCCGAGCGTCTCGTCGCGACGGAGAAGGGACCCAATAAAGAGACTCGCCCGCGACCGCGTCCCCGACGGGCTCTCCTAAAAAACGTCGCGCGGAGCGAAACCGGCCTCCGACCGATTTTCGGGCTTCCGATAATGGGCGTGGTTTTCGACTTTTCTCTCGTTTCCTCGCGAAAATCGAAAACCGGCGGCCGCGGACCTCCGGAAAAACGCAAAATTCGCCCCGAAAAGGGTAAAAAGAACCAACCGAAATACGCCTAAGCTACGCAAAAAATACCGAACCCGTCCCCGCGCGCCCGGGCTCGCCGCAGCGCGGCTCGCCAAAAAAGCCTTTGTGGCGGCAAAACCCCACTTTTCCGCCCGCCCGGAGGGAGCGAGAAAAACAACGGATTTTAATATATAAGAATTTGACTAGGTACATCAAATAAGTGATTCGACTCAATGTATACTTTTACGTATGAGCTGTCTGTATTACTTTTAAAATTTAATTTCTATATAAAGACCATAAATCCAGAAGTTATAATAATGAAAATTAACAAACAAACCTTGCCAGCTAATTATAGCATACAACAGTGAAAATTTGAGCATATTCCACAATTTTTTTCCCGTATGAAGACTGCCTGCACCATACATTCACATCAAAAGATCTCTATGTGATGTGAGGTTCAAAAAGCTATTATACCCGGCCTAAACAAAATGTTATTAAAAGCAAAGAGAACAAACAAATGAATTACCTTTGATTCAAAGGTTAAACTTTGGTTCTAAATTTAACTGAAAATATTTCGCTTGAGGCGGAATATGACATCAAAAAGAGCAAAGTGCTCTGAATTAAATGAATTGGTCTTTAATAACATCGTTGCATTAATAAATTGCCTGATTTCAATTTAGGAGGTTTATTTTTTATTAGAAACGTAAAGTTCATGTGACACAATGAGAGATAAGAAAAAAATAAAGTAGCTTTTATACTTTACTCCTTGATATGTTAAGGGTGCCAATAGTGTTTTCTACAAATACAAGTAATTTTAGACATTTAAGAACTGAATAATTTAAGTTTAACAGGAATGTTATCTCATACCACCTGCGAATATTCATAGGTACGGAGTCAAACGAATACACAACGACAGAAAACGGTCTAACAATTTTTTAAGTACAGGAATCATTCATTTGAAGTTTAATTTTAGATGTAAATATTGTTATAACGTAAATTTACATAGTAAAAGTGGGTAAACAAAACATCAATAACTTTATTTTTGATATTACTTTTGATTAACGTGTTTTAAACACTACAATGGTCTTTTTACGGCGAGAAATATGGCTACCTTAAGCAGAAATATTTATTCTCTACTTGTGTGTAATTAAACATTCATTCAAGTGCTATTTATTTAAATATTTTTTTTTCTCTTTCAGGTAAGTGTGGGGAAAATATATTTCAAAACATAGCTTAGGTAAGTGGAAAAACCGCTTAACAAATTATTTTAAATATGTTGTATGAATTGCTATATGACTAATATCCTAAAGCAAAATCAAAATGTTAAAAATTTACAAAAATGGTTACACTATTTTAATTTTCAGAAAATGGCAACAAATTTGTATATTATTTTTCAGGTAAGTCTGCTCAGAGCAGATTTTGAGCTTTGTAGGAAAGATGTATTTGAAATTTACTGGTAGGAAATAATATACAGGGTATAATAAAAAGTTTTGTTACTCTGTCATTACACTGTTTCAGATTTCATTAACACACAACATCCACAATTTACTTTATTTTTATAAAACATAATATTATTGGAATCGCATTGTAAAAATTGTATGCTGTTTTTCTTATTTTTCTACAAGTTATTTACTTTCAGTTTACCTAAACAAATTGCCACTCAAATTGTGACACATTCTTTTTATGACACTCTGTATACTTATTTCGCTTGCTTTGCGAAATTTAAAGCTCAAACCGCCCTAAATCATAATTTCCATGCCAACTCATTTTATAATTCTGCTGTAGATGCTACTGGAGTGTATTTTAACATTGTAACTTGCAAAAGTATCAAAATATATACCAATAATTACCCTGAATTGTAAAAACTGTAGAATGATAGCCACCAAATCATTGTAGAATGACGAAAGAAGAAAAATCAAATTTGAAAAGTAAAAATATGGCTAGTGACTACAACAAGCATAGTTTAAATATACTAACAGCTGCACCTATCTCCATCACACACCCCTTTGTCAACTCACTTTCCTTGTTCCATCAAAGGAACATCACGCCGATCATCGGCTATTTATTGGGTATGTTTTTGCGATGCGCCAGATAAATTTCGAGTGACTTAATTTTATTGATCAGTAATAATGGCTTGTCATGGATCTTACTATGCAGTCAATGATCGTAAAGTTAATGCGCTGGATAATATTTCATTTTTTCACTTCCCTAAGAATCCTGAAAGGTAGTACATTTATAATAGATGTGTTAACAGAAATTCATATTTATGAATTACATTTATCAAATCTTTATTTATTTATTTAATCATAAAGTTATGTCATGTGTTAGTTAAAATGTTTATAATGTAAGGTGTTAGCAATGGAAACATAGTTAGGCTTTGTTGGAGAGCATAAATTTGCAGAAACTAACACCTGCAGAGGCTATAAGCGTATACAAATACGTGCTGCGCATTTTGCAAACAGCATTCGTTTTCTATAAAATTATTGCTAGAATTGAGTGGTAGTATATTATATAATATACATAATATATATTATATAATATACATAACTAAAATTTGTTAACAGAAGAAAGGAATGCACTAGTATATGTCACTGAATATTTTTTGTGAAAATGCCTTACAAAACATTCAGGTGATACTTGTTTAGGGTAGTACTGTAATGCAGCTAATTTGAATCACTCTACATTATTTTCTAAACTAAAAGTTTACAAAGACAGTAAAAAGCCATTTAATGGTTCAACACTGCTTCCAAAAAATTTTACAGACTGTATAATATCTCTAGAGGATATTTTTGTATCTAATTTTAATAATTTTGGTACTTTACTTTAATCTTTAATTTTCTTATACATATACAAGAATTGTTATACTCTTAAATTTGCAAATAGGGTATATAATCTAGGAATTGTAAAAAAGAAACTTCAAAATTAATAATTGTAGTACAGAATTTATAATTTAAAAATACAACAACACAACAAACAAACAACAAAGTTAACAAAATGTATGTTTAAATGATACAGGGGCTTGTTAGCCCTCATGCCATAGTTGAGATGACCGACAATTGAACTAGCTGTTCCTTCATATGTATGTCACATATAAACTGAATGCAGGTGAGATATAAGACTGGTCTGTGTTGGGTGGTGTGTCCGACAAGGGTTCTTGGATATGCACACAGATATTGCAGGAGTAATTCAATGCCGGTCGGGGCATTAGTCCGCGGAGTAGTTGTTTCCTGCAGTATCATTTACAGATTTAATGCTTCGTGGCCCAGGCGAGAGGTCTGCGATAAGTACCTGCTGCAATGCAGGTAGCTTCCTGTAAGTCGAGCCGCTAGGCCGAGCAGGAAGTAAGCAGACCACTTATATCTAACAACAACAGCTAAAAATATTTCAATTAAAATAATTTTGTGAATTTACATAATATTGTGTATCTAACAATAATGATATTTAAAATATGCAAAATTTTATAAATTAATATAGGTACATATTAAGCTATGTTAATGTGTATTAAATTTATATTAATAGAAATTTTAACATCTAGCACAGCAATATAAGAAATTACAGTCGTATTTGCCTGCCGTAGCTAATATAATGTACAACTGGTTGATATCCCTCACACATGCCAGGTTGATTTACGACTTCAATCAAAAAACCGTGTCGAGTCTAATCACAAAAAAGGAGTGGTCTAACTGTTTATATTTAAACTGTGCCACAGGATTCCAATCTTAGCCTCATATATGTTTATAGAAAATTATTAATATTGGTTTCTTAGATTTATAGCAAAGTTTTTGCTTGCTCCTTTATATTCACTGCTGGACTTAAGTCTGTTAGCAACTAAGATGATATATTGGTCCTGTGTAGTCCCTTTCAAAGCAAATCTAATTTAATTATTGTTATAAACCGTACTCACCTTACTATGGGGTCTTATTTAATAAACAACTTAATTCAACTAGTCTAGTAAGTTGGGAAGTTGGAACTCCGGGCAGATTGAATAATTCGATAATAATGGAGAATCTAGGTATAGAGGCAGTCAAGCAGCGTGGTCCCCAATAAGCATTATTATAATCGAGACACGTTGACAACTACGATATAATTTTAATTAAGTTTTGATTAATTGGGTGTTAATATCAGCCGTGCTGGCCATTTCACAACACGCCCCACTCTCCCTACATGTGGCAGAGCGCTTTTTGAACATAGGCAGAACCATGAACTTTGGCATTATACCCTTATACGTTATTTCTCGTTACACCGAAAAAGTGGAATCAGATATTAAAGGGAAGCAAGGATAATACATGTGTAAATCATTTGGGGCCGCTACATAATCCTTTAAAAAATGTTCGTGACGTTAGCAAACAGGAATTTAAGGGAATTTATTTATGAACAAGTGACCGCCCATTTCGATAGACCTGGCAAACAAAAAACAAACTAACTAATCGAGCTATAGCTGAAAAAGCTGCATAAACGTACAATTCACTTGAATAGGCTTGAACGGGATAAAAGTGGAACATCAAATTATTTGGGTAATAATGAAACACCACTAGTGCGCTGCTTCATTTTTCATAATTTAAAAGCAATTTCTCTAAAATAAGTACTTTCCAAAAAAAAAAATGGTAAACCATATCTGCCGATATGACAAAACTAAAAAAAAATATTCAGTGAAAAAAAGTAACAGTACAGATTTTTCTGCCTTATGCGATTTTAATAAAATCGAAATAATTGATTTAAAATGCAGTTTTATAAAAATCCTTGCATAAAAGTTTCGTAAGATATATTTCCTTCATTAGAAAAGACGAGAAATAAGATTTACAGTTTTTCTGGATGTATTAACAGCTAATATTTATTGATATGAAAATTTTACACAAGCTTACTAAGAAAACAAATAGCAATATCAGCATATGAAAGAGTATCACCACAAAATGCATTGACACCTTTAAATGCGAATAACTCAAAAACCGATAAAGTTAGGCGACAATTTTTATGTAGAATTGAACGTTCTTTTAGATTTTTTTAAACATAGCTCAACAGATAAAGAAATATGTTTTGATTTATCTAAATAACACGGCGAAACTAACGCCATCTAGGAGCATCTTCAAAATAAACTTCAAATTTGTAATTCTCACACAAAAAACCCAACACTACCAATTTTCAGAGTTATGCTATCAAGTCTTTCTCAACTATTGTGAAATTTCAGAATAAAATTTAAACCTTAAACACCCTATTTTTCTTAAATCAGCGACATTCCTATAAGACATGGTTGGTGTCTAGTATCGCCAGCTTATTGTTGATCCATTCTTTGTATAAACTGCATACTAACTATATTACAGTTTTTAATTCATTTACTTTGAAATAATATTTGTATACAGAATATTTTATTACAGAAGTTACAAAAATGAAAGACCCGAAACTGCTCTCTAGAATACATTAACAATTTCGTGGAGTTCAACGTTGTGTTACTTACTAACACATACACCAGACGTCAGTTAGTTGGGTGGAGAACAAAATTACATTTTGATTATAACCGCCCCATGAGAACGGTATTTGTTAAAACAATCATGTGCCTTCTGCCCACCGCAATTTTATGAAACCAGGATTTGCTAAATCCCATGAGCTTCAACCGGCCTTACAGAGATGTACTTTAACTAAAAATAGAAGACAATCGATTAGAAACAGTGCTGCCACTTGAAAGATATTTACTCATCCATTACGGACTGAGGAGGCTATAACATATAGAGCTTTCACCATAGCATGGGTTAACATATATTTAGTTAATGAGGGGAAAATAAACGTTTCATGCAATTGACGGTATTAATGCTATCATAAACTACTACAAATGAAGTTTTTTTTTCAAAAAAATTTACTTAGAATGTATCATCTAAATACAGTTTCTAACCTTCAGCGATTATGGTTATATAGAATCATAAAAATGTCAAAAGTCAAACATGCTTTCTCACCTCTAAGTAATATTATCAAAATAGTAATCCTGACAAAATATTTTATTATAAGTAAAATAATTATATCAATGTACTGTACAACATAATTAATCAATGGCGTTACTTACATTTTCTTTACTAGCCTTGCCGGTAGATGTCAACATGTATGCCTCACTGATAGTGGCCCTAGGCTGTATAATAATAGATCTGAAGCTCAAGTTTCCTTGTCTGTGATAACAGTTTTGTCTTAGGTCTGTTCGTAGATCAGTTGAAAAAATTTCCAACTCTCAGACGCATGCATTGTTTTTGTAACGCCCACGTATGGTTGAAAATGCTTTGTTTTAGATGCAGTGCGCTCTGCGCATACTTCTGTCCGTTGGAAACTGATTCTGGTGTAACAGAGTACTACTACAAATAAAGCTCTGATAATTTGGTAGTTTCACTAATATTATAAAACAAAAAGTTATTCGTTATTTGTGAGTAAGGAATCTTTCCTTGCCCCATTTATTTACATAAGACGCTTGTTTTGGTTTTGGCAGCAGCAGTTCTGGACCAGAGCAGCTCAAAATAACTGAGCAACTCATTAATAAAATTATCAAGCGACAATAAGTCGGAAAATAAAACTAGTAATTATTTGGAATCGTTCTAGAACCATTCCAGTGCAGGACCGAAACAAACCTAATTTTATTTGATCGCAGTTGATTGCATGAATAAATCAGACTTCATCATAATCGTCATATAAAAGGCAATAGAAAATGAATCAATAAACGATAGAGTTAATGCCACTACACTACTGCCCATTATTTTTGAAACAATTATAATACCTTGAAAATACATGATGATAGGGCAACATTGATAAAGGTTTTAAAAGTAATGAAAAATTAAATAACTGGAAACCTCTTTGTTTTATATGGAATATTTTCACTTCCAATTAACATCATTACTGCTTTATAATAAAACCTAAATTTACTCTTTACCATGTTTTATTCGTGAATAACTACTAATTATTTATTTCTTAAAAAATTTGTTTGTTCGTGAACATCATGCATAAATAATGTGATTATTCAAATATTTATATGAAGATTCCAGTAACGCTCAACAGTCTCAATGTAAACTGTATTTCCACCAATAATTCTGACTTTTCCTTTTTGCGAGAACATTGTTCTTTCAACAAATTCCATACAAAGATGATTCAGCACGCTAGATGGAAAGAGTAGTGCCACGAACTTTCTATTGCCGTTTCTCTCCAGCTCACGGACAGTTTTAATTTGCATCTAAGAGCACTATAAATATTAGAAAACTTTCTAAAAATACACATAACTCTTCGGAACAGCGGGGCTTAAGCGGGCGAGTTATTTGCAGACACTTCAGGATTGTTATCGCTTTGTACCTAAAACACCTGCCACGAAACAAAAGACTTCGTCTGTGGGCGAATTTACAATAATACTTAAAAAGAAATTAATATTGTAGCGAAGCACTTACAAAGCGGCTAGGGAAGTTGATTATTGCTTCTGTTTGTACCAACGCGGCGAAACTTTCTCATTTTTGTTTTAATAGAGAACATGAGAAAAAATAAAATTGTTGAAACCCCTTTTTAGTTTTCGTTCATTTTTGTATTATAAGCTAAGATATGCGCAATTTAAATATTTATTTATTTATTTCATTCACACTATTCAACACGTCAAAGACCCAGTTAGAGAATAGGAAAACACATAAAAAAGCATACATGAAGCAAATTACACGATTCTTAGACAAAACACATGTGATAACTATGAAAAATAATCAATCTAAATATCTAGACAAAGACAACAACAATTACAGATTTACAGAATTGAGATATTACAATCCATACAATCTACGGTCAAGATAATTTTATTATATAAATCACACATGAAGTGGAGAGTGTTTCAGAATATTTGTCCTCACGTGACAAATAAAACATGTTAAATTGTTTAGTTTCAATTCTGGGAACGTTAAAGTCCAACATTCTTAAGATGGCACTGCAGTCAATGACATTATGCAATACTTTATGTAAACAAATCAAATAAGCCTTTTTACATCAATTCTCCAAAGTTTCAAGATCAAATCTATTAATTATTTCAAGTTGAGGTAAGCCTACACAGGGGTAGTCACCATCGACGTTAAAACTAATTATTTTAAGAATTTACGCTGAACATTTTCAAGTTCATCCACATGTATAGCATAATTAGGACACCAAACACTTGATTCATATTCACAATTGCACCTGACAAAAGTAGAATACAACATTTTCAAAAGTTAGAATTACGAAACTGTTTACTATTCCTTATATTGACACCAAGAAATATATGTCCTTGCTGTTGCATAATGTAGATGGCTATTAAAATACAATTTTCTGTCAAATATAACTCCTAAGTCACTGAAGGTATCAGGTCTAGGATGTGGATTTTTCAACGGAATAATCAAAAGAAATTAACTGTTTCTTTGTAAAAAAAGACAATACATGACACTTTCTAATATTTAGTAACAGATTATTAACCCTCCACAATTCATGAATGCCATTTAGATTGTACTGAAGTTCAGCAGCATCAGCGTTCTTAATTGTATTAAAAGTTTTCAGATCATCTACATACCTCAGACAGGACACAGTTAAATTATTAATGATTTCATTAATGAATAGGCTAAAGAATAAGGGTCCCAAATTAAACCCTTGAGCTACCCCTGATCGATCAGTGGAAGCACATATTACACGAAATCGCTTATTACCACTGCTTCCAGGAACGTACTAAAGATAAGACTTTTTTATTCCAAATATTATGAAAAAGCTGTCTTATAATTTTTGTACATTATAAACGCCGTACTATTATACTCGTATACAAGTATGAGATGCATGTAAAGCAATATTTGTTTGCCCCTTTGTTGGAAAACAAATATTGGCAATACAATTGCAGTATCATAATTTGATTTATAGCCAGTATTGGGAGTCACTTTCATTACATTGTAGCTGGTTGTAAAGTTAAATCAAATATTTATTAATTTGACAAACAATGAGAAGGAGAGCTATTCAAACATGATGGATCCGTTCTCGAACTTCAGATCAATTCGATCATGACAGATGGATTTATATTATTAAATTTAATTTAGATAATATCAGTTAAATACCTAACTGCTGTAAGATAATTTACATTTACATCTTCGATGTTTTATAAATACTAAATAATACACATTTAAATTAAAATTAAATAAATAAATAAAAAGAAGTTTCAAACTATCGGCCAATTATTAAGTTAAATATTCTTACCAAAATTTTAACACGTGTTATAATTACTTAGTGCACTTAAATCCTCAATAATTCCTGAGAAGCATAGATCTATCGAATTTAATTTAGTAATATGCTCTCCAATATATTACTACTGCTATGGATAGTGGAACTCAGATGAATGCTGTGTACACTGATTTCAGCAAAGCGTTCGATAAACGATCATAATTCGATCATAACATACTAATTTCTAAGTTGTTTCAAGTTGGTGTACATGGTGACTTACTGAGGTGGCTTACCTCTTATATATTCAACAGGTCATAATTGGTAACCATTAGTGGTTACAAATCTTCCCCCTATCTTGTAAGGTCAGACGTTCCTCAGGGATCACATTTGGGACCGTTACTATTCTTAATCTACATCAACGACATTCGTCACTGTTTCAAATTTTGTAGATTTTTGCTTTACGTAGATGATTTAAAAATGTATTCTCAAATAAGTAACTCCGATAATTGGATTTAAATAAGTGTTTTTATATTTGTTCCACCCGAAGCCATAACATATAATCTTACAATTATAACATAAATATAATAAAAATATATTAAATCAAGTTGAAGAAATAAATGGAGTTCTCAATACGAGTATTTCATATATAAATCTCGACTTGAGTCCGTGCAAATTAGATTTATAAGATATTTATATTACATAGAGCATTCTTTTCAATGTAGCACGTTATTAAGAAACAAATTGCCCAACCAACATTTCGATATACAATTTTTAATAGTCTGATCTATTCTCCAGATTTACTAGCCTTGATCGGCTTAACGCAATATGACTTTAGAATAAATGCTTTGTTTTATGAGATTCCTTATCGGATTACCTCTGGTCAAAATTCTTCCATAACTACAACTTATACTATAGTCATCTAGATATCTTTTCGCTCATCGGTTTAAAAAAAACTTTTAAGGGAATTTACTATTGTAGGTTAACATTCTCTATTATAGCAATTATTACTGCATTTCTATATTTAATTTAAGTATCTTGTGGACATTGTTTTGGGCTGTAAAGCCTATAATTGTCCCTGTTTTCTATAAATAAATAAATAAAAAGAAACCATATTTCTTCAATCTTGGTAAAAATATTACATTACATTATGTTTTATAGGAATTTGAATTGATTATTTAAGATACTATAAATATATTCTATTTTGCTGTAACTAATAAACTAATTCATTATTTATCGGAAAATATAAATAATAAATAAGCAATTCGAAATTTTTTAAAAATAAAACATTCTTATTGTAGCAATAACCATTATGAACAAGAAATTAATTGAATATTTATAGTTACAAATGTATTTTACCACAAATGTACTGCCACCTTGATATAATGAAGTCAATAAACATTACTGAATAAATAAATAAAAACGAAGGATATATACAAAAATACAGGTAAACACCTGTACCTCAAATTTCGATAAATTTAATGTACTCCAATACAGATAATCTAAGTTAGTCATACTAATGTGCTTAGCGTAGCTTATCATTATGTTGTCATGTCAATCCATGTATATTTGTCGCTGTACTAGTAATTGCATTCGCCATCTTTGCCACAAACGAAGCCAGGAAACCTTTACCATCATGACGTTTGAAAAACGAAATAAAATGGGGTTGGTAAGTTCGAAAATATAATAATCATTTCATTGTACGTCTAAATATACATCATTGCTTAAACTTCCATGCCATATTTTGTCATTTTACTGTATTCGCATTCTGAAAGAACGGTGACCGCATATTAATAGTGTGAAATTTATTTATATATATATATATGATGTATGTATTTTAGTTTTTTTACAGTTTTATAATTTTCAGGGTATATTTTATTGCCGTGTTATTACTGCTTTCGAAATATACAGGGCGGCCAAATGAAAACGAAACAGAGCCATTTTCAGGGACTGCGTAGGATTATAGAAAATCCCTCAGACCCGTCGATTTTAGATTAAAGAGGGATATTCTTTGCTGGTATTTTTCACTCCGCCTCTTTCACCCCCAAGCAAAGGTAAAGATCACCCCAAAATATTTAAATGGCATTGAGGGTTGAGTAATATTTATTTAAAAAGTTCTTACAATGCTATTTACAACAGACTTTAAACTTTATAATTCCGCCCAATACTTAATAAGAATTTTGATTTTAAAGTTGAGACTTATGTACAAAAAATTAGAAACGGTAAAAATTTCACTCATTCGACTTAGTACGCCAATGGTATAAATTTAGTATTTCTTGTGTTACATTGGTTTTTGGCGATTTGTTATCAATTTCGTAAAAACATACAATGGTAAAAAACAGAAATGAATACTATACACACACAACGAACGTAAAATTAGAGGATTCCAAATTTACTTTCTAGTATTATTTGAAAGCGTTGATTGGTAATTTCTTTTATTGTGTTTTCGAAATTAAGCACTATGGTTTATTCCATTGCGGAAAGGGTAGATATATTTCCTTTATGAACAATACATGTGCGAATAGAACAGCTCAGCTGTTTAATGTACAACATCAAGATTGACATGTCAGGAGGATGTATGTTCTATAGTTAGTAAAAAAAAATTCAAGCGACAAGGAACGTAGCCAATAAAAAACAAGAAATTGAAAAACCTATAGTTAATGAAGCTAGTGAAGTTGCAGTTTTGGGACAAGTTCATCTTGATCCTACATTAAGTACGAGGCAGCTGGCATCTGTGTCAGGGATCAATCGAACTAGCAAACAAACCATTTTGAAGAAGAATAAATTCCATCCATACAAAATACATTTAGTCCAGGAACTTCATGAGGTTGATTATGAGTGAGAAATAATGAGTGAGCGAGCAGGGAATGATTCACAGTTCCTTTTTAACATCTGTTTTTCTGATGAATGCAGTTTCTACCCCTTGAATGTGTCCGCCTTTTACTTAGGCAACCATAAATTTCTTCAGTAGCCTTCGGAAGAACCTCCACTATCAGATGTCTTATTGGTTCCTTAGAGTTGTTTGTCAACTTGGACCCAAAGCCCAATTCAAACCAGTATTGACAAATATATGTCCAGCATTAAAACTCCAAAAATCTAGTAATTTTGGAGTTCTCGAGTCGCGCTATCAGAGGTTAGAGAATCACGCTCGACCCACGTGCCTGCTTGGAGAAGAAAGGCTTAGCGTTTCGTTTCCCTTCAACAGTTGTACCTATCGTGCCAACTTAAATAAAATCGTTATTACCAACCTTAGACATTTAAATATTTATGTGATCCGTACTGAATTGATTGTACATATGAACAACTAGATCATTAACTTGACACATGTGTGAAATAAATTATAACCAACTACCTGAATGAACCAATAAGATTTGATATTAATTAATTATTCTTAGAGTGAAAATGCCTGCTGCTTAAGGTGATCTGTAACATAAAATAAATATTTTTAAATAAAATTATCAAAATAATATCAAATCAATATCTATAATCGTTTAACTTGTTCTACATGCACTGACCATTAGAATACTCATTTTAGAATTTTAGAGACACCTTTTATATAAAACTACTGTTAGCAAGAGGAAACATGCATCAAAATCTCCAGTAAAAATAAATAAAATTCCCCTTAGCCAAATAATTAAATTACACGCTGATGCTTTGTAAACAGCTCATCCATTCTTTGCCTTTTATAAATGCATTAGTCGCTTTTATTTCGAAAAGCGGACCTGTTGGAGCAGATTTCGTTCGTTGAAAACTTTTTAAGCTAATAAAATTCGTTTTTATAAGGCTACTCCTGGGAATTTTAATATTTTCGCGATTCCTCGACATTTGTCAGTACTGGTGGAACCTTTGCGTTGAAGATCCATCTTAATGTACAAATTTTAGACTTGTACGTCCGTGTTCGTGTCAGGAAAGTGTTCGCGGATTATATTCAAGATGAATGATCTGGCTCAGAGCTGCACAACTTCAATTTTTAGGAATACTGAACGTGACCTTAAACTGCAGTTTCACGAAGGTACACTGAGAGAAATATTCATCAGTTCATGTTCACGTAAAGTTGTCTAAAAGAATTTATAGTATCTTTTTAAACAACTGAAAAATTTTAAAACACTCCACCGCGAAGTTTTAAAGCGGAGTTTAAAACCGTCGTTGTGCTTTGTATATATACTCTGATTAAGCTTTACTTACTTTTGTTATTACTGTATATCTCACAATAAATATAAACCTTTTTTTTATATTTCTAGGTATTAACAATATTGTGTGAAACTAACTATTCTGCGGGCTAAAGCTCTGACCAGCGTTGAATTACACTCACAATATCTACCCATATATTCTTTATTATTAGCTTTTGTAACATTTTTTACTATATTGGAAAGGTATTTTAAGCTAATAATCATTGTAGGACATTTGATTTATATTAGCTTAAAATACCTTTCTAATACAGTAAAAAAATATAAACCTTTGCCCAGCCTGTATTTCATTTAATATTGAAGCAACAGCAAATGATGTTATAAAAATGTTTTTCTTATTTTGTATATCAGCACTGAATAAACTTTACTTGCTATTTCTACCACTGTCTGAGCATTAATAATCGTATATTGCAATACGGGATGGGAAATATTTCGTTACAGTCGAGATATAAAAAAAATCTCGAGACATTAATGAAAATTCCCATCGAGGCTAGTATACTATTTTATTTCCAATTACGAATTTTTGAATAAAATTTAAATATTACTATTCCATTTGTGTCGGTCAGTGGTCGCGCGGTTTAAGGCGTCAGTACTTGAATCGATGTGATCAGACCGCTGTGGGATCGAACCCTGCGGCCGTTAGACTGTATATCTGTTATCTTCGTGGAGAGGATTGGCACCCTATCTGCGGGTATGGTAGGGTATAAGAATGTTAGCTTGGGTCAATGTGAGAGATTGATACCGGTCGACGTTTGAAACCCCCCTAATTAATGAGGCTTTTCAGGTTTCCATATTTCCTTCACTGAATGATGGATAAGGCCCACCAACGTAGCTCTTCCTGGGCACAAATGCGGCCTGGTTAACTTCTGGTCTAATCCTAGTAATTAGATTGAGGGGTAGAGATACCATTATTACTTGTCACTCTTTAAAAGGCTGTAACGCCTTTTAGAAGTATTTTAGAACAAACAGGTGCTCAAAAAAACTTATTGTCTTACTTTTATAAATACCTACTATGAGGCCCCAAATTTGACATATTTTTTCATATCCAGCATAATAGATATACATACATGCGTTTCTCAGACAGTTCTATATTCCATTACTACTTTTACGGGCCGGGACAAAATTTACGTGTAAATTCTGGGATACTCCTAGCGTTGAATCGCCTATTCCGCAAATTTGAGGTGATCACATTTCGCCATATCGGCCGTCCCAGGTCGTCCCCTAATACGTCAAGGGACAGTCCATAAAGCGCTGCCGTTAAAACTCTGTTGTCCTTAGCCCTCGAGGGGCACCAAGTCGACCCTTTTTTACTTGTTAAAATATCTTTGCGGCTCCTTTCATAAAACATGAGCGAGCAGTAGCGGCTGCTTAATTCTAGGTAAAGCCGGGAACAGATCGATAAGGAGGAGATACGAAGCCGTAAAGTTTGCATAAGTTGGATGTCTACGGTCGGTAAACACTTCTGGAGAGGGTCTTACTTATAATCAGATTCTAGGGGGTGGGTGTCTGTCTACAGGCACCATACAAAGTGACATAAGAGCATAATGAAGATTTTACTACTAAATGTTGATTTCTTATGGTTACGGCGTAAAGCCACCTTCAGAGAATGACGTAGTGTTGACAACAGCACAAGGTCACGTGATTTGCAGCCAATGAAATTAATCATAATCTCCTCTTTAGGTCAGGTGAAGTTCAAAATGTCCATCTCCAACCATCCAGCAAACCAACAGTTATACATAATATAACCAACAAAAACAAAACTGGCTCTATGAAATCTCCGCTTTATAGATATTAAACTGATGGTGGAAATGCTGCCAGCAACACTACATCATTCTCAGAAGATAGCTTAAAGCCTCCTTCAGAGAACAACCTACTGCTCCTGGCAATATCCCCACCACCAGTTTAATTTCTATGACAAAGGCTTTATAAAGTCGGCTTTATTTTTATAGGTTATGCTATGTACAACTGTTACTCCGCTCGATAGTTGATGTTGGAAATTTTGAACTTTACTCGACAGCGAAAAGAGAAAAGAGGGGAATACGATTAATTTCATTAGCTGAAAATCACCGTGACTTTCCTGTATTATATTAAAATTATCAAATACATATTTGCTTCCTTCGATCTTATCGTTGTAAACATTATAGTACAAAAATTGAGGTGTAAGTTCTTCATAAGATTGTGGGACTAATTCATATAACATTTTTCATTTTTGCTTATATGAACTAGTTCCACAATTTTTTCGTACTTTCATGTCAATTTTTTTGGAGTGTAGATCGATACAAAATCTTATTATTCTTAACAAATAAATAACTATTATAGGTTAGTCCTGTTTTTACTAAAAACTTTTGCAGGTATATCAAAGACGGCGCTGTATTAAATCTTAAATAACTAATATGACAGTTACACTTGTAAGGGGGTGTTTTGTTAATATGGCAGTGTGAACGGAAAGAAAGCCTCAAGTATACTAATATTTTATTAAAAGATTAACTTATTGTTGTAATGAGATTATGTTTGTTTAAAGAATTCATTAGTTGTATTTAGACCATATGAATTACTCGTGTCAACAATTGTTATCTCAAAATAAAGTCATGTTTTCTTTGTTTTAAGTGACTTGAAATTATTACTGCAAACATTTGAAACAATATTAAATAATTTTGAATAAAGTAAATAATAACACTGCATTAAGAAAAAATGAAACTGAAATACGTAATTAGTATTTCAGTGTTCTTGCTATATTTTAGTCCTTTCTAGAGTAGTTACTACCCTATCCGCCTTATTAATATTTTAATAATTTATATAAGGAAAGAAAGACTTATAGCAAACTGTCAAAGTCATGCATTAGGGGCACACCAGACATATACCGCTTTTAAACTTGTTAGCTCTCCTCAGTATGGCATAGGAGACGAGGCAACCGACGACTTATCCGACAGAAGGAAACCTTCGTCTATGCAATAAACGAAATTGTCTGCGATATCTTCGCGTATTGATGTCAGTGCATTATTGTTAGACCCTATCCACATATCTTAGTCTCAACGTACTTTTATGACAGATTTTTCGATCCATATATTTTCTAAAAACGTACGTGGGGTTCTCTAGTTTTCTAACCACATTTGAAATAATTCCCGTCTATTTCTTCTCTCATTTGGCGTGTTACCTCACTTAATTCTCCTTTTCCTTCAAATAATAGTTGTTAGTGTAAATCATAATCATAATAGTAACACTATTTATAAATAGTTATCTAAATGCACATGGACAATATAACTTACAGCATACGTAACAAAGGAACGTATCGACGTGGCACCGACTATTACAGCGGTCCGTAAATAACTAATTCGAGTAAGCTGCGAAGGCCAACGATCCGCGCGCTTGATCCTGTTAGATTCCGCGCTGGCACTAACTCTAGTAATAAAGTATTACTACATACTATTTAACAAGTAATTGCTTGTCGTGTGGGAGGTTGCAGTGCACGACGATTTAATAAAGACGGAGTTTTAATAAAAGAAATACCGTCTCCACGGGAGTCTTCTTGGTTTTATTATATGCTGTATTATATAGCAGTAATTAAATGAGTT
>JALDAQ010000499.1:0-11056 GCA_025584915.1 Monochamus saltuarius
GACCCTAATGTTATCACGTTGTTTATTAAAAAATCTTGTACTTACATTGTTTTTGAGGAAAAAGGTATACCTACTTGTCATTAGTCTCAGAAATTCGGAAATTTCTAGAAAATAGTTTTACAACTATCAGCTGCATAGTTCATTGTACGACATTTTAACGTAGTAGGCGCCAAAAATCCCTTGCAAATTGGATATGTTGAAGGTATATCAACAAGCAATAAAATTTGCACGGGTATAAAATGGTACGGATAGTATTTTTCAACGTTTTTATTTTTTAAAATGTTGATTATCAGGTTGTAATCTATTTCATAATCCTCCCAAAATCTCCGAAAATATCAGGGTTGTGATTAATGACAATTTTTTTCCTATAGTGCAACGTTCTTCTAACTTCGGTCTGAGTTTTGACAATACATTTAGATTTTATTCACAAGTTACTAAATACATACAAAGATCATATATGGCTTTGAAATTGAAATTATTTGTCCATAAAAATAAAAACGTTACTTTGCGAAACCCTTATCTTATCAAACTTTTTTTACTGTGCCCCTGTTTATTATCGATGTATTGATGTTTTAACCAAAAGAAGAATACAGATGTGTCAGAATTCATGTTTAAGATACATATTTGGCATTCGACGTAGACATCACATTTCTCATAAATTACAAGACCTGAAATGGTTAAATATGAATAATCGTCTGAGATTGCAAACTTTGTGCCTATATCATCAAATAATTTGTACAAAAACTTCCTCGTATCTGTCTAATAAAATTCGTTTTTGTACTGACGTCCATAATATAAATGTTAGAAATAAGCATTTTATAACAGCACCTTTACATAAAACTAGTTTCTACGAACGATCTTCTACCTTTTAATTGCCAACAAATAACAATCATCTTTCATATCTGAATATGAAAAATTATTGTGTCTCAGGATTTTTTTATTTTGTAAAGAAATTGATTTTAACGAAAACACCTTACATTTAGAAATACTTATTATCTTTAACATAAATTTTGTCTAATAATTGTTAAAATTTAACTTTATTGATGCCTACTACTTTAAAATATTGTTCAAGTAACTATGCAGCTGATTGCTGAAATGCTATTATTTTTAAAATGGTCAGTTTCTAAGACTGATGACAAGTATTTTCCTCAAAAACAATGTAGATTTAAGTTTTTTTTTTAAATAAAAAACGTGATAACGTTTGGTCCAAAATAGTTACGTTGACATTTACGTCACAAATATGGCGAATGTGGCGCTCTCTAGGAAATACGTCGCAATGGACAACAGGACATCTATTCCCTCATTTTTAAGTTGATACAGTCAAGCACTCTGTATATTTTTATTAACAACATGTTACAAAGGTAAGTTGGCTTAAATCATAATATTTTGAAAGAAATGAAAAATCTAGTAGGTATGTTATGGACCATTAGTTATGGACCACCCTGTATACGTTTGCGTTTCTCATGCGGGATATTATTTGAAATGGCTGTGGAAAATCCTAGTTTTGTTCGTGCACTGTAAGAGGGTGCTTGGCCAAATTTCGGTGCACAAAAGTCTTACAATTGCGTAGGTACTAATATCAAACACTAACTCAAAATTGAAAAAATATACAGGATATTCCATTAAATTAATTAGATGACGTCATCAACGAAACCGTGATAACGTCACAAAAGAAACGGCGTAATTAAAAATAAAATTTTTTGTTTAAATATGTTCATATATGTATTTCGAGATAACGAATTTATTCCGTACATTATGTATGATTATGTACAAATCTTAATTTTCTATAAATTCACTCTGCACGCAAAGCGATTTATGTTGAAAAGTTTGTTCCTTGTCTTTTAAATGATGAAATGTGAAATTCATTAACTAATAAAAGCACTTTCAACCATTTCAAATAAAATAATATAATATTGACGATACATAAATAACACACCCTACTATTATATGTGTACTTTGTAAATATTCTTTTAGCTCTCTTATGAGTTCTTCATATTTTTCTAGGAGAATATTTTCATTAAACTATATTGGCACATATCACTGCCATTTCTGTAGGCCAGCTAATTAAATATATCTTATGTTACAAAATATTTTTAAGCTAAACATTGTAGGTAATAAAGTATAGAATATGACGAATGCAACTTTGGTATCGCCAGTTATGAAAAAACGTCATTGGTTTTTAATCTTTTTACATACCGGGAGTGGAACGACTATTTATTTTAGTTTATAACGTAAAACTTGCCTACATAGTGGAATAAAATCGCTTCATTATCTCGCTTATTTTTGGTAGATTTTTTCAAAAAGTTTTAAAGATATCGACTCGAAATTTTAAACACGCTTTGGAATGATAAATGTATATTTTTTGGAATGATCCGAATATTTCTACTTGCACCAGTGACGTTTGTGCGAGAATGTCACAAACTTTTTTAATAAAAAAGAATGGTACGCCACTGACTTCTTCCCATATTGATATTTTTTTAGAAATCGATCATCAATTCTGAATGAAATTGGTCTCTTTTTTTGTAGGATGCACCGGTTTAGAGGAAAAAAAACATATTTTATTGTAGGTTTTGTTAATCTTTTATTTTTAATGGTCTCCTTTACTAAAGTGTTTTTATGGTCAAAGTAAAAAATGCAATTAAACATTGAACATAAAAAGTTGATATAAATGTGGGTAAAAAAATGTTTCGATTTCGAGATACAGGGTGTTCAAATTTTAATACAGTTTGTAATATCTCAATACAAGCAACATTTTTTTAAAATCAAGAATGATGTTTTATTAAATAATCAACAATAAAATAGTTGACCAGAATGCGTTACCCCATCTGGAATGACACATACCACTTTCTAGCAAAAAAATATCACTTAACGGTAGGATCCAAAATAGTTCCACTAATTGCGATGCTTAATTTTTGTTTGTTCCATTTACACTAAAATATAAATACTTTCACAAACAAAATATTCAATTTACTGACCATGACATAAACATGTATAAAATATTTCCTGGGAATTAGTCAAAAATAAAAAAAACATAGTTTAAATTACTATGCAATCATAGAAATTTATTACGATCGTTTCGAGATAACACCCATCTTCAGATAATAGACATTTTCAAAAATTTTTGTTTACATGTTTGTTTCAATCTGAAAGGAATTTAATAAAATGCAAAAATATTAAAAAAAGAAACTTACAAATTAGTCCAATTGGTTAAAAGACATGACTTGTCGAGATATATAAAATTTTTATTTTTACATTTTTGTTAAAATAAGACCAGTTATTACCAACAAGGTCAGAGGCAAAATGACATGAAATATTATTTTTAATCGAACCAAAGCAAAAGAATGTTTGAAAAGAAATCAAGCGGTATTGTTTTTTCCATTTTTTTCCCAAATACAAAGGTAGTAACATACACTTAAAACTACGTGAAGGAAGAAGTAAAAATTTGCAACATTAATTTGTTTATTTAATAAGATCAAAATAAATACGTGATAAACCTTCAATGTCACTATTATTATTAATAGAATTTTCATTTTTTTTAAGTTGGATTATTTCTAATACATCTTTTATGAAAGTTACTTTCGTTGTTAAGAATTTTGACATTATTGAAATCAAAATTGTGGTTATTTTCTATGGCATGTTTAGACAAAGCAGTACTATTGATATTTTGAACTCTAATATTATATTTGTGATTATAGATCCTTTTATGTAAATATTGTTTAGTTTGGCCAGTATAACTACAATTACAATCGTTACAATTTATTTTATATACAACATTTGATTTATTGTGAACAGGGATAACAGGTTTTAAATTTGTAAAAAACTTTTTTGTTGTTGTAAAGGATTTATGAGCGACATTTATATCAAACCTTTTCAATTTTTTTTTAATATTTTCCGAAAGGTTTGGGATACCTATATGGTAATGAAATATCTTTTTATTATTTAAATTATTATTATTACGATTTTTACCATGATTATAAATACTATAAATTCTTTCCTTAATAATAGGATTATACATTTTTTTTGGATAATTGTTGATATCTATATCATTTTTATTTTTTTTAATATTTTTAGGTCTATTTTTTTGGATGTGATAATTTTATAGTACGATCTGTTAAACTATTAACAACACTTTTATTGTAAATATTTGGTGAAAACGAATTAATTGATCTCAAAGCAAAAAATCATCTTTGTTGTTCTAATGGAAAAGCCCCCTATTTATATGGTTTACCTAAATTGCATAAATTAAATAATCCTCTTAGACCTATTATTAGTAACATTTCAGCCCCTACTTATAACTTATCAAAATTATTATCAAACTCGATCTAAAATATTTTAGGAAAAAATCAATATTATATTAGAGACTTTTTTGTGAATTTATTAAAAAACAAATTATTCCTCAAGACCATATCATTATTTCACTTGACGTTAAATCTCTTTATACAAATATTCCCATAGAGTTAGCTATAAAATGTGTTAAAAAAAATTGGATTATTATTAAAGAACACATTCCTTTAAATAAAAAAAAATGTATTGATGCCTTATTTTTGTGTTTAAATTCTACGTACTTTACATATAACAATAAGTTTTATACTCAAATTTTTGGTACTCAACTTATATCACAAAATATGAAATAGAGATCTTTCTATGTGTATTTCTACTAAGTTTGGATTTGCAATAAATAGTATACTTATTATTATTTATTGAATTGCTGAGAAGCAAACCGTCGATGCCATGTAAAAAAATACTATGCGACAAAAATAAAATTAGATAAAGAGAGCCATATTTCAATAACATTTTTATATATTCCATAAATCTCAACTACCCGTTTGCATTCCACATTTTTTTTTAATATTTATTAATAATATTAATTATATTTTAATGAATACGTCTATTTAGCAATGTTTTAGCTGGTGTCTATTATTCAGTAGGCAAACACAGAATATTATATTAAAAATAATCTATATTTCTGTATTTGAAAAACATATTTTTAGTTTCAAGATTTAACAAATTTGTAATTATAATAAAGCTATTAAACTACAATACGTAATCATTTCTCTTAGTCTTTTATAAAATCCGCATGTGACAGTACTTTTATTTTATTTTTTCGGTTTTCGTTCGTTAACTATATGTAGTAAAATATGTTATTCTATTTTTTATATACTACAAATATTATTTTACATCGAGTGAAAAATTTTAAATAAAAAATATAATTTTACATTATTTCAAAATTTTAAAAAACAGCGTCAATGTAAAATAATATTTGTAGTCTATTAACAGATTCGCTGCCGGTGGCAGTTTCGATAACATGTTGTCCATGCCAGTGGTTTTTTTTCTATAAAATTTGAGATTTGATAGTTGAAAACTATCTAAATTATGTCTATATAAGTTGTAATAGCGAATTTGCTGACTGGACTGTAATTTTAATTTCGACGGCATTTTCCGTCAGTGGCACTGCACGTCTAACTAAATTGAATACCATCAGTGACAGTATTTTATACGACGCAAATATGTCTATCAAGTTCTCAGTGAATTACTTTGAAAATTTATATTCGGGGATTATCTGAGACAAGAAAAACGAATTTGTACTGAACTTTGTTCTAAATGCTAGTGGCCGCTACAAAATGTACTCTTGGTGGATTAACATAACATTTTTCTCATTGTATGTATCAAAGTAGAATAATATTATTCTCTTAGCATTTGTACACAAATATAAGTACATACTAATTTCAAGTCGCTAAATTTAACCGTTTTCAATATATTTGCTAATTTTCCATTTTATGTAATTTAATGTTGAAGATTAGAGTATGTAAAATTATTTTATTTATTATTAAATTTCAAGTTTAGACTTATTTAGTAAGTTATGTGATAAATAAAATGTAAAATTTGTATTAGATATATTAAAATCGACAATGTCATGAAAATTAAATTACAACAAACAGAAAATGGTCAAATTTAGCGATATAAAATTAGTATGATAATAATTGTTTTTTAAAACTTTGGTACATACAGTGAGAAAAAAGTTATGACCAATTTTTCTCCGCGAGTACATTTTGTAGCGCTTTTTAGTGTTTAGAACAAAGTACGGATTTGTTTTTCAAAGTAATTCATTGAAAACATTCTAAAAATTGTAATAATTTTGAAATCAAAACTTTAAATTTGAGATCCTGTGTCTATGACTAAGGTAAGTTGGCTAAATTGCATTATTTTGTCGCCATGAACTTGCTTATTCACCTTATCTGCCTCATTTAGTTACCAAACCAACTATGTTCTGAAATTTGCAGGAAACCTTCATCTGTATGGTAATGGTTTATTCGGGCTCTTTTTTTGAGGCTGAGATAGTACCAGCCTTGCCAGTTTTCCAGTCTTATTCTAATAAAAAAAGACAAGGAAGGAATTCGAGCCGTGTAAACCTATCTCTTAAAGCTTTTTCCGAATGCCTGTAAAGTGCCGTACTAGCACAAAGTACTCATATAGTGCAAAAAATACATGCACACAACCTGATTTTTTCAGAGTGGATGGAGGGCTGTCTCCAACCAAAAAATTACACTAGAGACCCTTGTGCGTTTTTGGATTTTTTTTCCAACTTGTACATAATAATATTAATATATTAACTTTTTTGTAACTTACATATTTGACACTTCACCGCCCATTATATGAAAAACGATATTTTTTATTTATTATGATTCAGTAAAGATACAAACAAAAGGCTTAGGAGCTGGTTTTTGGAGGGTTCTTAGAGGACTGTCTCCTGAGTGGATACCCAAAAAAGCACAGTCTACCCCTTCGGTGTTTTGCGCAATAAGGGTGGTTTCTTGGTGGTGGTATGGGTGGTGGAGTGGAAATGAGATCAACTAACAATTCACATCACTGAAAACACAAAGTTACTTGGATAGTATCTACATCCCATTGGTTCAAACTGGTTCAATCCCTATTAAGTATGCTTAAATGTTTTTAAAACAATAGATCCTCCGGAACAGCGGTAATGACTTTTATTAAGTACATGTACACCAAATATTTAAGAGATGACACAATAATAATAAACCACCCCTATTGCGCAAAACAACGGGGGTTGGACTGTGCTCTTTTGGATGGGAACTCAGAAGACAGTGCTTGAAGAAACCTGCAAAAAACAGCTGGTCAGCCTTTTGTTGTATCTTTACTGAACCATAATAAGTATAGTAAATAAAAGCAAAATAGCAAAAAAACCACAAGGGTGTCGAGAGTGATTTTTTGGTTAGAAACAGCCTTTCATTCACTCTGAAAAAATCAGCTTGTCCGCATTTATTTTTTTGAAATATGATATCTTTACTGGGTTAATATTATAACTGATCATTTTACTAATTTAATTAAAAAAGACAAGCAAAATTTATAAACCGTACGCAGAAAACTATGTCATAAAACCTTTTCATAGAGCCTATGTAAATCAACGTTTGTCAAATGCAGTGCCGACGTAAATAACCCAGCTATACTCGCGTCAAGAATTCAGACGTCTTACGTCACGGCTGACGTTACACGTTTGTTTTTATTGTCAACGTAATTTTCGATATTTGGTCGCATTAAAAACCATCATTTTTTGCAATTTAGTGCAATATATAATGCAAACTTTTAGTGTAGTATATAGTTTTATTACTATCAGTTGCAATTTCTTAAATATTTTGATTAAAATATAATGAATTATTCATTTGTTCGTATGACGTAAGTCGTCTGAATTCTTGTCGCGAGTATATATAATATATCACCAGAGAAGCGACGGAAAATTCCGTCAGGGGCACCAGAGTGATAGCGAGCCCGATGGATTTTTCCGTCACTGACACTGAAGGTATTAAAAATAGCCGCATATTTTATCATTTTCCGTTGAGCAGTTATTGAGCGAAAACTATATTCCGTTTGATACAGCATTTACCGTTAGCCTGAATCACCTCTCAGTGTTGGACATTTCGAATCTAATGTGATCGTCTCTTTTATCAAGGCCACCGCAAGGTGGCAGCATTTTATTGCTAAGAAATATTTTTTTTAGTTTTCGCTTAGTAACTCCTCAAGGGATAAAGATACAAATATGCGTTTTTTTTAATAGACTACAAATATTATTTTACGTTGACGCTGTGTTTTGAAATTTCGGAAAAGAGCAAAATTTATTTAAAAAAATTAATTTTACACTTTTTCAAAAATTTCAAAACACAGCGTCGACGTAAAATAATATTTGTAGTCTATTAAAAAAAAACAGCATATTTTTATGTTTACCCCTTGAGGAGTTTCTGAGCGAAAACTTTATATCGTTTGATAGACCGCTCACCGCAAGCCTTAAGTACTCCAAGCCACACGTTTACTGAAAATTGATCTTGAAAAAATCCATGTGTATTTTCATCAGACCATTGTTATGAAAATCTCGTATAGGATCTCTTGAAAAACTTGCCCCGTCAGTAAACAAAACGCCATTTTAAAAATTAGGATTTTGAGCGGTTACATGAAGAATCCGTTGGAAAAAAACTAGACGCGGTAAAATGTCTCGAGGTAGTACCTGTACACGTTGAATATGAAACGGATACTCTTTTAGAATTTTAAATACGGTGAAGTTGCTTACATTCAATATGTTGACAATTTTTCGAGTGCTAGTTTCAGGTGACTTCGAAACTACAATGGAGAACTGCTTCTTCTAGTTGCACAGTTCGTACTTCTCGAGGGAGCCCACAGTCAGCAGTTCGTTTCATAAATGTACCATTTCCGCGCAAATGTTGGTGAAGGCGACCAAATATTGTGTGATGAGGGATCTTACGTTCTTAATACAACTCAGCATACAGTCGTCGAGCTTGCAGTGGATTTTCATTACTTCGACCATAGGCAAAATGCATATCTGTCATTTCCGCAATTGTAAAATTTTCATTTTTTTAACTTATTCACATTAATTTAACAAATAATGAAAAAATGCTAGTTTGACATTTTGACGATATGGTTATATTTTATTTAGAAATATTGACTGCAACCTACTAGATAATGTATCCATAGAAATTAAAAATACAAAACTTGCAATAAAATATGTTTTATTTTTTCCTCAAAGACGGTGCATCCTACGGAAAATATTGAAATGACTAATTTCATTTAGAATTGATGGCAGATTTCTAAAAAAATATCAAAACGGGAAAAAATCAGTGGCGTACCATTTTTTTATAAAAAAAAGGTTGTGCCATTCTCCGTTCACCGCAAAAAATGTACATTTATCCCTCCAAAGTGTCTCAAATTTCGAGGCAATATGTTTGAAAACTCTAAAAAATTAAAATTTAAACACTCTGTATCTCGAAAACGAAGCATATTTCGTTTATACGAACTTCTTTCACAAAATAACTCCGGCAACGTCCCGTTAAAATATTTCGCGCTTATTTACAAACACCCTGTATAGTTACTTCTACTGTAGCTTGTAATTATCCGTCCTTACTTTCAAAACAGAATTTCAGAATCGATAATCAGACACGTCAGCGAATGAAACGATCCTTTGCAATAAATATAAAACCGTGAAGTTCGTTCAAACGGGCAAAACCGAAAAGCTGGTGGATGTAAAATGGTTATGACACAATCACGACTTTTTACGGCACTGAAAGCTGCAGCGATTTTGTCACTGATATTCAGATTTTGCACCGCCGGTGTATTTGAATAATTTAACACTTTTAAATAGCGTATTCGGCGCTCGCATTTCACCAAACTCGTTCATTTGTCACTGTCGGTAACACTTTTGCTGCGGTTTTTACACTACTTTACAGAAATTTGTCACATTTCAGATCCCTGCTACAGGTAAAGTAGTGCTGCAAAATACAGGTATCATCACTCCTTTCATCCAAAAGTACTGAAATATGAAAATTTTATTCAGTTCAATTCATTAAACAAAATTGATTTTTTCGATGTTGACAAACATTTCAAGGTTGGCGTTTCAAGGACAAATAATTGTATCTAAAGATGCACAAAAAGAAACACCAAGTAGGTGGAGGTTCTTATTAGCGTAGTACTAAAATATAATGTTGAAATTGAATCATTGCCTTTAACTTTTCAAGGGAAAATGTGCTAGAGAACATGAAAGCCCTACAATTTGTATATTATCACTGTGTTCTATACACCGTGAAAAATACTTAATAATTTACATCAATTCAAGTGTCACTAGTTTTTTAAATGAATTCTGCGGCATATGACAATGTTTGTAATGGCGTATACAACTTTCTCAATGTGTAAAATTCAAGAGATTTTATGATAAAAATGATGCTCTCTTTTCTTATTCTAAATGACTTGTCAGCCTGGAAATTGTTTTATATCCTGGAAAAAACTTGTATAATTGACATAATGAAGAGATATTCTTTCTAACTTACTCAGATTTTTTTAGACTGATTCAACAAACAGCTATGAGATTCGTTGAAAATTTGCATATAAAAACGGCGCCCTTAAAAAAAATTAGGTATTTATAATAACAGCTTTTTTATACAAGACGATAAAATGTCTGGAAGAAAAACATTTATTCGTAAATTTCGGGAGACAGTAATGGAATTTTATGGTCGTGTAAAGCAATGGTTTTCTATAGCCCAAATATGGACCCGTTTCATAAGAAGAATAATTTAGAAATTATTTGAAGTGATTTTAAATTAGGTAAACTTTTGCATATGCATTGCATTATTAAACAAAGTCATCCTCAGAAAGTATAAACTATAACAAATAAAAAGTGTGTACAAGAATGAATTGGTGGAATTTGATAACTGGCGAAAAAGGGGCATAGGAGAAGGAGCAATTACAGAAGAGGTGCTACTATCCTACTTTTTCAATGTGGAGAAACGGTTTGCTGCCTCTTTAAGAGTCCGTCTCTGTACACTCCTCGGGTAGCGGTCCGGGGTCGGGTGCACGGGCGTTACGACTGGAGGCGTAGATTATCGCTCTCCCACTACAATGACTTTACGGAAGTGGACGTATTTAGAATATTTAGATTTAGTGAAGTAAAATCGGCAACATTTATTTTCATACGTTTTCGCAACAAGAAATAACATTGCCTGGCTGTACCGCACTGTTTTTCTCAATATTAACTTAA
>JALDAQ010000500.1:0-11046 GCA_025584915.1 Monochamus saltuarius
TGTATGCCTCTGTCACTTACCTAAAATGGTATGTCCACGGCTAGAGTGACCAATAATCATTTCTCATTCTTGATAAAAATGTTTGTTTACTAAAGTTGCTATTGACAGTTTTAAGTTTTCTTCTAAAAGATGTTCAGAAAATGATTTTGTTTCATTTCAGATCGAAGTTAATTTATAGACAAATTTAGATCCTATATCATAATATTTACTTCACCAAGTATTTTCAATAATACTTTTTTGTTTTGAAAAAATTAAGTATCAGTTTACTCGTCATTTTTCAGAATTTTTCCTTTGTACATGCAAACTTAAAATTTTCCAAGTGGATAACCTTGCTTTAAAATGTAATAAATTTTTTTATTACTTACTTATGATTTTTTTTCGAAAAATAAATTTCCTTTTTTGTTCACTCTAACTGTAGTCATACTGAATGTACATATACAGGGTGTTCAAACACTGTAGTCAAAATAATAGTTTACCATTTTTATCCACAAACTTTGACCCAGGACTTTATAAGTATCAATATCCGTAATTGCATGGACTGAATCCCAATTTCCCTGTAATAATTGCAGATTGCAGGGTATCTCGGAAACTACAAGAGATAGAAGAATGCGATTTTCCTAACACTGGGCCATATTTTAGAGAAACTTAAGATGCTCAGAATTTTTATAGACCTCTTCGTTTTTAAAATACAGGGCAAAATTTAAGTGATTCTTCGTATCTCAGAGAATAATTGAGATATCGAAAAAGTGAAAATTGCTTCTGATAAGGCTTTTACGTAGGATTCGGTGGTGTATTTGTAATTTTCCTTCAGGGTGCACCTTTCAAAATATTCAATTGCATTATGTTTTTTCTTTCATAATGATATTAAGACAGTTATTGCTACCGTATATTTTCGAAATTGTTCAAAAATGTTAATAAAACGTTTTATTTAAATTATTAATGGTGGGAAAATGTCAACTTTCCGCGATTTTCGCGAAACAGGAATACTATCGCTAATTTCATCATTTTGATGGGTTAGTAAGTGTAACTTGAACTTCTGTCAGTCCACCATGAAAGTCAATGACAGTTTTATGATGAAAATGATAGAAAATGTTGCAGTCGGTAAAATTCGCTAAAAGTTTAGACTTTTCCTGCCATTAAATTAATTCGCGCGAATTTCGCGTCAATGTGGCCAAGGCTTTAGTTTCTCGAAAAAGTAGCCCAGAAGTGCGAAAGCCGTATCCTTTTATCTTATCTCTTGTAGTTTCTGAGATACCCTACAATTACAACAAAATTGGAACACCCTGTACATACAGGGTGTCTACTATACTCGCGTCAAGAATTCAGACGTCTTTTACGTCACGGCTGACGTTACACATTTGTTTTTATTGTCAATAACGTACTTTTCCATATTTGGTCGCGTTAAAAACATTTTTTTTGCAATTTAGTGCAATATATATAATGCAAACTTTTAGTATAGTATATGGTTTTATTACTATCAGTTGCAGTTTCTTAAATATTTTGATGAAAATATAATGAAATATTCATTTGTTCGTATGACGTAAGTCGTCTGAATTCTTGTCACGAGTATATTATTTGTGTACAAATCCGTAAAATCTTTATTCTTCAAGATAATCAAAAAAAAAATATTTTATTTTAAATGACGACGTCGAAAACTGCTTCCTCTGACCCTACCACGGCATTTAAGATGGCGATCCAAGACCTGCTATGATTTTTTTATACCACCGAAATTCAATAAAAACGTTTAGCGATTTTTTATTTAAAATCTAATAAGGTGATGTTAATCAGGACCCCTCAAAACCCCTATGTGTGATATTTGCACTAAAATTATACAGTGTTTTATTCTACACGTTTTTTTAGTTTCATTTTTGTAAAAATTCAACAAATATTTTTTTGATTTAAACGTCATCGAAAATCGTTACTTCTAATCCTATCACGGCTACCTACTGTTTTCAGGAAAATCGAAACAACTTAGTAAATTTCTCCTTTTAATTTAACTCCATTAATATTAACCATTAATTTTTCACCTTGCCATTTCTACAGTTATGATATTTATATTATAGAACACACTTATATTGAACTTTTCTTAACCCATCTTTATCGTACTGTATAATAAATGAAACAAACAGTCAACAATCAATATTAGAATTTTAGTGATTCTATATAAAATATCTCAAACATCAAATATTTAATTAATTTACAATTTTAGGATGAGCTCGACACAAAAGAAACAAGTCGAAAAACTGAAAATTCTAGTGTGGGCCCTTCTGACATATCATCCCTTCTTTCCAGAGCGAGTTGCGTGTATAGTTCAGTCAAAAACAGAATGAGAAGAAACTCGATCAAACTGCGAGGAACTCCTCAAAACGAAGATCTCGCCAAAGATAATAACCGCCAATCAGTTGCCTCTGACAACTCTTTATTAAACAACTTGATGAGGGAACTCTCACTTCAAAATGAGATTTTATTTCAAGTTTCGAAGGCACTTAACTATTGCAGGACAATGAAAGGATTTGAGACCACTGTAGAATTTATAGAAGCAGAAAAAATATTGTTACTTGCATGTAAGTTTATTATAATGTAGAATATATCTTTTTATTATTTAATGTTATATGAAGATGGTGCCGTTTTTCATGGTTTGATTCCCATTTTGATTAAAAATATTTGGATAACAAATGTTTCATTTAAAATTCATCATGCAGTTTACTTTGCAAAAGTACCTGGATACATTAATTCTAAATAATTTTAAGACTGCTTTATATAGTTCCTGCTGCAGCAAATTTATGAAACATATTTATTTACAAATTATTTAATGAGTTCCTACAAAACTAATTAAGCTATCTAATTAAGTCGAGCTTCTTAGGCCAAGCAGGAAGTAGCAGACCACATATATCTCACCTGCACTCAGTTTATATGTGAACATACATATAAATGAACAGCCAGTTCAATTGTCGGTCATCTCTATGGCATACTGATGAGGGCTAACAAGGCGGAAACCGGTCTATGTCTGGTGGTGTGGCCGACAAGGGTTCTTGGCTGTTCATACAGATACTGCAGGAGAATTCAATGCCGGTCGGGGCATTAGTCCGCGGAGTAGTTGTTTCCTGCAGTATAATTTTTTATAAAACTAATTAACTTTTGCAGGTTTTATAAATCATTGTATACATTCATATACTACAGAGTTGCTAAATATGTACATCTAGTTTATCAGATTCGGATTACTAGAATCTCTCATTACTTTCTAACCTAATGTCCAGAGTGTAGTGTTTTATCCTATTGCATCTTGAACGCACTTCATAGTGCGCGACTGTGAGAAAGATATTTTATTTTATTTGTTTTATTGCAACATTTTAAAGAATATTTTTCTAATTGGTCATTGAATATGCATTATATTTTCTTATAAATATTTAACGATAAAATATTTTCTGTCTAACAATTAAATGTTAACGTTGATGTTTCTAAATTAAGCAATTTTAAATTGTCATTTTGTGCATTTACAAAATATTGCGAATAATATGCCTACATCTATTAAGTATTCAAAATAACTAACTTAAAAAATATTTCCAGCATGTACAAAATCAGCTTTAACTAAAGAAATAGAGAATGTAGATGATGATACCTATGAAAAGAAGGATGATCCTAGAAGTTGTGGACAAATTAATTTAACCAATTTAAGATTTTTTCCACACGATGAATTTAAAGATACCATGCATGGAGAACTGACAGAGCAGTTTGTTGTAATTTTGACTTGTGGAAGTACAGTACTTGCAAGTGATGTTATTGTAGCAAGAGAAAGTGGAGAAGTGTACACAGAGAAAAATTTTGAATTTAAAAAGTTACCTACAGACTTTGAAATTTCAATTTGCATCTATTCAATGAGGCTTCCAAATAAGTCCCATCATAATAGGGTAAGAATGCACTGTTTGCACTATATTTTTGAAAAATAATCGATGGGTAAACCGCTGGACATATTTTGTACACTAATGCCCCTTTTTGCAGTAATGCCTTAAATTTTAGAGATATGCCCACTAATATTCTGCTAATGCTTTCTAATTTCCTACCAATGCCTTGTAATTCCCACAAATGCACTCTACTTTCTAATACCACCAGTTATACATTTGAAGTGTCCCAATAATTCATGCAAATTCTCCTAAAATATCACTAGTTATGCTTTTAAAATGCATTAAAAAAAGAAACTTATGTAACAAATAAATATATTGTAGTATTTTGTATGATTTCTTCAGAAGAACAGTGTAAATTTAATGTGTTGCATATATCTAGCATCTAGTACAGAAACGGAATGTGTTGAAGTTGCCAAAAGAATAGGAGACTTTGTCAAGAAAGTGGGCGTAACCACTGGTCTGCGCAAGCACACTACACATATTTAATGCCTAGTAATTCCTAAAATTCCTTAGTAATTCCTCAGTAATCCCTAGTTATTCCCTCATTTACTAGAAATACCTGTAAGTAGTGTCCATTGATATCAGTAATACTTTGTAATGTCTGGATTTTGTATCACAAATTACCAGCGGTGTACCTCTTACAAATGATAAAATGGAAAGTTCATTTTAGCTGTTTTCTGCATTTAAAATTTATTTTTTAGGAACAGGGCACTTGCCCTTCAGCAAAAAAGTTTTTCCTAAATAAAGTTTCGAGGAAGTACAAGGTAAGAAATGAAAGTTTGTACATCAGGCCCTCTTCATTTCTCTTATGTGGAAAATGTGATATAAGAAGTCCAGATTTATCAAAAACGAAGTCCAGTAATGACATTTCTTCACCCGTAACGCTAAAAATGCATAACATTCCGCTTAACTCTCCTTTGTCTGGAATGTTCTCAGTTAATATTAAAAGTAGCGTACAACTAAACAACAAAATCAGCGGTTTTCTAACAATAGGCTTGGATAATGAGCATGGGTGTATTATTTGGAATGTGAGGTGGTGTGTGTTGGAAGGAGCCATTTTAAAATACTGGAATCATCCCTCTGAAGAAGTTACTCATGCCCTAGGAAGCTTAGATTTAAGTTATTGTCTGGAACAACAAATTTCTGCTGTAGATAGGAGTTTATGTGCCAGACCCAGGACCCTTATGGTACCTGTTAAATATAAGGAAAGCGAAAAAAAATATTTGTTATCAGCTGATAAACTTTCCGACATGAAGGAGTGGGAGAAAGAGCTCAATTATGTTTTACGTGCTTTAGACATGTGGAACTGTGGAAGGGCCAAAGTACCTTGAAACGCATAAAGTAAAGGAGGTGATATATATCTCTCCATTTTACAATTATGAACACTAGTATAATTCTTTATGAATTATAATTACAAAATTTTAAACTTAACTTTCATTGTTTTCGTTGAAATAAAGTTTTGTTTATACTAATTTTATAATAAGAACGATAATTTATATTTGGATGTTTGTTTAATTTAAGTGTTATTAAAATATTGAAATTATATTTTTTTATATCTTAAAACATAAGCTTGCCAGTAAATATTAAATAATGTTTTTTTATTTTGCAATAAGATTATTTGGTACTTATATAAGGTGACTGGTTTAAACATGTTATTTATTCCATAGCCAATAAAACTATATTTGATTTAATAAAGACTTGTAGGTATATGACAATTGTTTAATATTTCTTTAAACCTAAAAATCATATAACATTACACATGATAAAATGTGAAGAATTTTATACACTCAGGTGCAAAAAAAAGCAACAGTGAAATTTTTCACAACTTTTTGTTTTTAGGCTGATTTTCATAATTTTTTTATAAAACTTCAGATAAAATGATCAACTTTAATCCACGTATTTAGTCGTTTGATAAATGTTGGCCTTTTAGTCATTATACAGGGTTAATTGAAAGGTTGCTTCATGACCTTAATTTTAAAACGCCCTGTGGAATAATTTTGTTACCAAATTTCTTTAAAAGGTCAATATTCATTAAGAACCATTCATTTCCTACAATTTGTTTTTTGGTGCATGTCTTTATGTGCATTGGTTCATTTTTAAGAGCAAATAACAAACCAGCAAAGCACAACAAAACAAAAACAAACAATAACAAAACAAAAACAAACACCCATCTGCTAAACTGCTAAATCGCAACAGCCCTGCCCAGAGATTTATCTTTATCACAGTTAATCAGTTATCAAGAAGTCGCGATCGCGATTATATTTATAGGCGTTTAGCAATTAGCAGGCCAGATGATAACACAACGAACCAAATCCAAATACCTATTATCTGCTGTGCAATTTATCTCTTGTCTATGTACCTACGAATAATTCCGGTAGCCTATGGCCGCAAATAAAAATAACGTCATAAAATAAAAATATTGCCATTTGGCCATTATCATAGATAAAATATAGGCCATCATCACTGAAATGTAATTTCAGTGGCCACCATTGAGAAATGGAAGAGAAAGGTACTAAAGGTAGGCAAATTTGTTTTTCACGCATCATGAGTACCATGAGTACGGTACCTTAACTTTTAGTTCAACAACCTTTAGGTTAAGTACAAAGAATGTGGAAGATGTATCGTATTTTGATTTGATATTTTGGGATTTGCGTTGCGCTCTTAGAGGAAAATAAGAATTTGAATTGTCTTTTGGGGAAATATACCTGTAAGTTAAGTGGTGCGTGCCTGCTACCCGTTTCTAACATATCAAGGTTAAGAAAATCAGCAACAAAACTTATGTTTACGTTTACACGTCGAGAACTTATAATTTGAACTTACTTTCTAATAGATTGTGGTTTTCTTCAGGGATTTAAATGAAGAACAAAGTTATATTTAAAAATGGCTATACAATCTGTTGATGCTGGAAATAATAGGTAAGTTTTTTAAATTTAAAGTCATTTATAATTTTGCCACATCTATTTTGCTTAGATAAAATATGCTGAAATAAATAATAACAAATAACTATATTTACCTAATATATTTCATAAAAAAAAGAGTAAATACTGATAAAACTATTTTAAATTAATTTAGCTACAAGTACAAAGCGATAGTGGAAACACTACACAAATAGATATAAATTGGCATTTTCGCATTTGAGTTACACGTTTTCCTCCGTAGAGACTGGTGGACTTTATTTGGTGCAGTATGTTTTCTTACTTTGCTGACAAGGTATCATAAAATTAGTGAACCTGACCATATCTGGTAAGTGGAAATTAAAAATTGTCCCAAATTTTTGTTTGATATGATCACTTTTAGCTGGGATGAGACTCACTTTGGGAAAATGGGAAGTTGGTATATTAATAGAACATTTTTCTTTGACGTACACCCTCCTCTTGGCAAGGTAGGTAAATTAATTACAATCCTGGAAATAGAAGCATTTAGGAAATTTATTTTACAAATTACTTACTTTGTAGATGTTAATAGGCTTTGCGGGATATCTAACTGGTTATGATGGAAAATTTGCTTTTGATAAACCAGGCGACAAGTACGAAAATACAAGTTACATTGGCATGAGGGTTGTATGTAAATTATAGTAAGTATACTTAAATAAAAATGTTCTTTAACAGCTTAATATTTTTAGTTTTGTGCTACTCTGGGAGCCACTATAGTTCCAATGTCCTTTATAATTGTGGATGAAATGACACAAAGTACACCATCAGCATTATTTTCCTCCTTGTTAATCCTTTTTGGTGAGCTCTCAAAAGAAGATTATTAATACATGTATTAATTGTACCTTTTTCTAGATGTGGGATTAATTACCTTGACTCAGTACATCCTTTTAGATCCTATATTGCTGTGTTTTATGGTGGGTGCAATAATGGGGGCAGTAAAGGTGTCCTCAAAACGGAATAAAGAATTTTCACTTGCATGGTGGGGGTGGTTATCATTTACGGGAACAATGTTGTCCTGTTGTGTCTCTGTCAAGTTTGTTGGTTTATTTGTTGTTTCCTTGATAGGACTGATGACCGTTTCAGATTTATGGATTATATTGGGAGATATGAGTAGACCCCTGGTGAGTTGAACCAAAACTTTTTGCCATTAATTTTGTACATAATGTTTTCATATGCTCGTTTGATATTTCACTTTAAATTCTTAAAAGCTTTTCACATAACTACTATTAAATAAATATACAGGGTGATTTTGAAAGTGGGGTATACTCGCGACAAGAATTCAGACAACTTACGTCATACGAACAAATGAATAATTCATTATATTTTCATCAAAATATTTAAGAAACTGCAACTGATAGTAATAAAACTATATACTACACTAAAAGTCTGCATTATTTATTGCATTAAATTGCAAAAAAATATTGATTTTAACGCGACCAAATATCGAAAATTACGTTGACAATAAAAACAAATGTGTAACGTCAGCTGTGACGTAAGACGTCTGAATTCTTGACTCGAGTATAGTAGCTTTATTATAGTAGCGGCAAAAATTCAGACGGCTTACGTCATACAAACAATAAATGTTCGAATAAATGTCTAGTCTAGTAAAAACAATTGCATAACCTCTGCTGTGACGTAAGTCATCTGAATTCTTGCCGCTACTATACACGCCTACTTATTCGAAGAACAAGTGATATTCAAAATATAGGCCAATAAAATGTTAATATAAAAAATCATATATAACTTATTACTTATTTTCGCATTTTTAAATTATGTAAGCCGGTCCTGTACACTCATGGTAAATGTTAAAAATTATATCCGAGTTTTGTAGTTTATCGGTATCCCAGGTTAGTTGTGAAAATAAACAAATCGTCGTATAGGGGGTGAAATCTATAAGGAAATTTCTGCGTATTTTGTCCAGCAGTTCCTGCCGATTTTCATTACACTCTTTGTACACAAATAACATCCACAGGTCATTATTATCAATACACTTCGGCCATTGCTATATCACTGTGTCAGCAAATTACGTTTAACACCAAGTGATACAATACACACACTACAAAACACCAAAATTTTAACCATAACAAAATTCTTTTCTAATACGTTGGTTGGGTTGAAATGGAAGTTTAAGGTAACTGCGCGCCATTGTGTCACATGTCTTTATCAATGATATATATCGACTAACTGTAAAAAAACAGCCGTTCGGTTAGGGTTTTATTACATAGTTGGCTTCAAAATTTGCAAGAACTTTAAACTCAGTTAAATCGGTTATTAAAATACATTTATTAAGGCAATATTTTGTAAAATGATTTATTTTGATGTCATCAGTTAAAATTAATACCCCACGTTCTAAATCACCCTGTATAAATGCTAGTATGCTATTATCCAAAATAAAGAGAACCAAATACATTTTGATAAGCAACATTTCAGATAATACAAAGTTCATGTTTATTAGTCATAAAATACCACATCAGAATGAATTTTAAATAAATAATCACCACTTTAAAAAGCATAATTTTCTCATTAAATTTTTTGAGCAGATTACATTATGTAATAAATAATTAAAAAATATATTCAAACATACAGGGTGTTCTCAATTTCAGAAACCAGGAAATTATGGAGGTTTGACTGCTTTTGTGGTCTTGAAACATTTATTTGATAGCAACTTCGCAAACTTTTATGTCTCTTGACATTTATCGATCATTATTTTAGATACTTTACATTTTAACAAGTGTTTAAATTCAACACAACAAATCACGTATTAAGGAAATAATACATGGCATTGACTAAGAAAATGTAAAATATCTAAAAAAAATTGAGCTTTAAATAAAAAGATGTTGAGACATAAAAGTACATAATATGTGTTTGTATTTCATATAACATATTTAAAGAGAGGTTCAGACATATGGTGGCAAATCTAGAACTCATTTTTATTTTAGTAGTCTACAATATAAATATCTAGAATTTATGAATGAATTTAATATAAATTTTAATATTAATAATTACTTTTTGCAACTTGGCCTCTACCTACAGTGGTAGTAGGATACAATAACGGTACAATAAAAACCATAATAATTAGTTAATTCATTTATTTTTTAAACACATTTTAAAATACTTCTTGGTACAACAAGACTACAATATTATCACATTCATTATATAACTGTTTAATTTAACAATTGGATGGGTATTCGTTTCAAATATTCTTTATTTTTATTCCTATCCTTTTTAAGCAAAGTGCCTAATATAATACCACAAAACAAAATCAATCCTACGTTAGAGTTAGAAATAAATTTATTAGAACAATCACTAGGGTTATCAATTTTCAAAGTGCTAATTTGAGAGGCAAGTTGTGTGGCAACTAAAGTAATTGCTGTATAATATGGCCACGTTTGATCACTCATTACTCCGGATAAAATTAAGTTTCCAATCATCGTCAAAGCAAACCCGCTGAGCCACAGCTTAGTGTCCTGATTAAACTTGATAGCTGTTGACTTAATTCCTAAGCGTAAGTCGTCTGTTCTATCTTGATGAGCATAAATAGTGTCGTAGACAATTGTCCAACAAACTCCCGCTAAATATAGTGGCAGACATGTTGCTAAATCAACATATCCTTGAATAGCACTGTAACCTAGGAGAGCACCCCAGTTAAAGGTAAAACCTAATACCATCTGGGGCCAATAGGTAAACCTTTTCATTAAAGGATAACTAATTACTAAGCCTAATGAACTAGCACCGAGGAACACACTGTACCAGTTTAACTGCAACAATATAATTAAACCGACACTTAATTGTCCACCCAGAAACAGAAAGGCTTGTTTCATGGATACATCACCATTCACTAAAGGTCTATCTTTCGTTCTTTCTACTTTGGCATCTATATCACGATCCCACATATCATTTATCGTACAACCCGCACCCCTCATCACTAGTGCTCCTGTTCCAAATAATGCTAGCATATATGGATCTGGAAAGCAGCCAGGCGCTGCTGCTGTGGCTATTCCCCATCCACATGGCCAGAATAATAGCCACGTTCCTATCGGTTTATCCAGTCGCATAAGTCGTAGGTATGGCTGTAGTTGCTTTGGTGCATTGTCCACAAGTTTAGCAGCAATTTTCTGTTTAGGTTTTTCATTTTCTGCAGTCACACCTGTTGCAAAGGGCCTGCAGTAACTTAAAATTCTGTTGATACTAATATGCTTCTTTAATATAAC
>JALDAQ010000501.1:0-11016 GCA_025584915.1 Monochamus saltuarius
TCAGAGAATATTGTAATTTCATATATCTACATTTTCCCGATGCAAAGTTATCAAATTTCTGGTGTCTCTATGTACCGAACTCCCAAAATATAAAATATGTGGAACAGAAGTAAGCAGAAATTTTTTATTTCATAGACACCCTTCCAATAAATCTATACTGTTTTATGGCTTGATATACTGTCGATTTTGTAACACCTAAAAAAGTATAATGTGTTGTGTAATATAGTTCAACTGTAGGTAATGTTAATATAAATTTACCTAATGCCATCGCTATTTTGGATACAAGTTGTACAGTTTGAAGAGTAGGTTCATCATCTAGGCTTTTTTGTACAAATTCAATATTGCTTGTTTTTCTGCCAGAGATAAATGCCTCAAACTGAGTTATTTTCAGAGGAAACTAAGACTTAGTTTAAAAGTAGAGGCATACTTCTCTACCTTGGTGTATAATATACTATATTTCTAGTACCTACTAAGCATATTTTTATAGGTTTCGGTAATTTTCTATAATCATCATATATTCAGGAGGCATTGTATAACATTCTTATTATTCACTAAGCTTACACGGAATATTTAGAAAAAGGGAGAAACGAAGATTACAAACTTGAGGACATAGTAAAGTAGGTTAAGACATGATGTAAGATAGGAAGTTATGTCCGAAAATACTGAAGTACTTATAAATATTAAAAATATTGCTACGAAAGCTCACCTATCTTGTTAGTTGTGCTTGGTAAACGTGTTGTAGATGAGCCTCACCATACCTCATTTCTAAATCACTTCAACGCTTAATAATCCTTTTGTTTATCCTCCGCTACTGTTCTTAATATCTCCATAGCTTCACCCCGTAGAGCAACTATTAGTGTTGTAGCCTTTTCTTCTTCTGATCAGTTATTTGCCAAGTTAGCTGCTTCAAATTATTTAAAGTAAGTACTCCATGACACCTTTTCATCAAATATGGGTGGTTGAATTCTTAGATGAAATCCAACTGTTGTCAGCCTTAACATCTCCTTCGCACACCATTGTGACTGTAAATTGGAAACCTTATGATCTAACTCAATTAGGCTTTTTTCTTTGACGACTTCACTCTGTAATTTACTAACACTTTCTTCTACGACCTGGACTTTATCTTGCGCCTCGTTCCTCAATAGATTAATTTATTCTTCAACTTTTTATTATTTACTTCTTAGGTAGGTAGTAGGTATATGTTTGCAACTCGCTTTTTATAAACATTAACTTAGCGTCTTAAGTGCGTCCCTAATAAAGACATCGTCTGTGAACGAGGTGTGGGATTTACTTCACAAATGGTAAGCCTTTATTGGCATTAGGATGCTGTACCCATGTCTTTTCGTTTTTAAGTAAGCATTGCGTATTCAGAACAAAACAAAAAACTTGTAGCACTTAAAAGCTCTAGTACCAAAATGACACATTTTCAGACAGAAGTAGGTACTTATCTTTCCCTATTCCTCTCTATTTTATATTTTCATGTCTTCACTTCCGCTACTATGCTCTAAACTTTTTAAAATACCCTATATATGTTATTGAATGTTTAAAATCACTTGTCTTCGTAGAACATTATTTAAAGAATACGAGGTTCTTAATTTATTTAGAGATTTGTCTACTTAAAAAAATTGAAGGGAAGAAAGTTATTTTAAATGACAGCAAATACTCGTATAGTCTCGATATATCATCGATATAAGGGAATATAAAAAAATATAATATAATATAAAAATTTCAAGACACCGACCATAAATAGTGGCATAGAGTGGTGCAATATAATTTCAAACAGGTAACATAAAAATCATTAGAATATGTGGATATATGCATATTATATATACATATATCAAGCCTACTTAAGTCAACTAACTCGATATTATTCAAAGAGGGGATTCTCGAATCAATCGCAGAGCAATTCATATGCGAATATCCTTTTCCTCACTACGGCAATTGAGAGAGACAAGAAATCTATTTGCATACGAGTTGTTCTTCGAGAATCACAGTCCTGGTCACGTGGCTTGTAATCATTTATGAAGACACTGTATAAAGTATAGTTAGTCAACTGGCCTTAGTTGTGGACCATGTCGGCTAGATAGCGGGACTATTATATGTGCAAAATCTCTTAAAGAAGCCCTAGACCAGTCAGTAAACAAAGTTAGTTTGACTTCTTACCAGCTGGACGCGGAAGCCTTTGATGTTTTTATGGCAGTTTCAATACCATTTTTTGTATTCCCCTATATCGATGATATAAACTGTAATTGAAATAGAGTCTTCATGTGTTATACGTATTATTTTCAGATATACCTGCAATTCGACACGTTTTCTCTAGAGAATCCCAACGACTGTGACAGTAACTTTGTGCAAGTGTTCTCGAATAATACAGACATACCAAATCCTAAAATGTTCTGCGGATCAATAGCGGAGACAGTGTCATCTAAGTCAAATAAAATGTTCCTTCGGTTTTATTCAGTGTCAAAAAATACTGAGACGAAGTTCAAAGCGAACTACACGGCCTATAGGGATATTCAATCATCACATACAGGTAAGAAATACCTACTAAATTATCAGTATTATACAACAAGGGCATCCTAATGTCTTTTTTCTAAATGGAAATGAATATAGTGTGACAATTCGAAAACTTTCAGTGGCCATATCCATATGAGTAAGTAAATAACAGACGTCGTTTCTCTTTCATGGGAGCACCACTTGCTCCAGACATACCTGGCGCTATCTTACGTTTACTTGGAGAAAAAATAGCAACTACACTGTGCTACGTTTTCTGTTTTAAGAAAAAATATAACTCGAAAAACTGTACAATAGATGTCGCTGTGTAATAAGCTTTATTACGCAGCAGTTGGCGGTAAATTTGATTATACCATAACATACATGGTGAAATAAAATTTATAAAGCTCGATTACAAAGTTTTATAAATGCATTATTACCAAGTGTATTGACCAAAGTTGATGATGTTGATGATTTACGCAAACGTATCATAGCTGTTGCCAATAACTTACAAGTTGAACGCGGACAAGAAGCAGAAACATTTGTGATAGTTTGAAGAAAATGGGTAAGCAGTTGAATTTGCTGTTTAAAAATAGGTATTGTAAAATGTAATTTAATTCTTTCCTTGGGAACATCTTTCAATTCTTTGTCTGGTCGCCGATTATACAGTGGACCAATTTGCAGTGCCGTGCGGAAGAGTGTTAGATTAATTCTCAATCATATGCGAATATCCTTTTCCTCACTACGGCAATTGAGAGAGACAAGAAATCTATTTGCATACGAGTTGTTCTTCGAGAATCACAGTCCTGGTCACGTGGCTTGTAATCATTTATGAAGGCACTGTACATCATGTGTGTGTTTCCACTTCATATTACTGAAATGATTTCAAGGGATTTATAATATCTTTTTTTGTTCCTCAAATATCGCCGTTGTAAATTTTCAAATTGTCACACTGTATACAAGAACAGACAAAAAAGTTCCAGCATTATTTAAATTGCTCAATAAATTTATCAAAATAATGAGCCCTGAAACTTTTTAACCAAACCTCGTAGGTAAAGAAAAAGACGATACCCCAAATTTAATTATCTAACCATATTCCACACAATCACAATTTTGACTTCAAATCGAATTACAATATCTTCAATACTACTACACCTTATCTAGAACACTATTCGTCTTTTAGAAGCATTATTTCTTGACAAATTTATACTTGTAAATAAGTGCGAAATATTTGAGGGGGTGATTGCCGAATTTATTTTGTGAGAAAAAGTTCATATAAACGTAGGTCGAAATATGCTTCGTTTCCGAAATACAGTGTTTAAATTTTAATTTTTTATTTATTTTTACTATTTCAAAGAGTTTTAAAGAAATTTGAAACACGCTTTAGAGGGATAGATGTGCATTTTTTGGGGCGATCCGAATATTTCTACTTGCACCACTGACGTTCGTGCGAAAATGCCACAACTTTTTAAATACAAAAAAATGGTATGCCACTGACTTTCCGTTTTCACATTTTTTTAGAAATCGCCATCAATTTTGAATGAAATTGGTCTCTTCAGTTTTTTTTTGTATGCACCGTTTTTAAGAAAAAAAAATAAAATATATTTTATTGCAAGTTCTGTATTTTTAATTTGTATTAATATATTATCTAGTAGACTGCTGTCAAGATTTCTAAATAAAATACAACCATCTCGTCAAAATGTCAAATTAGCATTTTTTTTCATTATTTGTTTGCTACAAAATTAATGTCAATAAGTGAATAATTTTTGTCTTCAAAAAAAATGGAAAATTTTACAAATGCAACAATGACAGATATGCATTTTGTTCATGGCCAAAGTAATGGAAATTCTCTGCAAGCTCGACGGCTCTATACTGAGTTGTATCAAGAACGTAGGACAACCTCATCACACAATGTTTGCTCGTCTTCACTAACATTTGCGCAAAAATGGTACATAATATATGAAACGAACTGCTGATTGTGGACGCCATCGAGAAGTACGAACTGTGCAACTAGAAGCAACTTTACCGTGGATCCGTTTCATATTTAACGTGTACAGGCGCTACTACCCCGACTTCTTTCCGCGTCTAGTTTTTTGCCAATGTAACCGCTCAAAATCCTAATTTTTTAAATGGAGTTTTGTTTACTGACTAGACAGGTTTCTCAAGAGATTCTATACGAAATTTTTATAACAATCGCTTATGGTCTAATGAAAATCGACATGGATTTTTTCAAGGTCATTTTCAACAACTTAGAGTACTTAATGATCATTTAATCGGTCCATATTTCCTCTCATTACGATTAAATGGCGAATCTTATGATCACTTCCTACAGGAAGAGTTACTTGCTCTTCTTGCAGAAATTCCTCTTCTGCTCAGCCAAAAGTTATGGTTTATGCATGATGGTGCCCAACCCATTTTAGCACTAATGTACTATCGTTTGTAATATTAATGACACTCACTAAAATGAATTTTGCAATTTATTTTGAACTTCTGACGTATTCATATTGAAATCGGCTTTAAATTTTTAACATTTGTTATTAGTTGTTTCACTTACCAAGAGAGATTTAATGATATTTCTATTCAGAACTTCCAGAAGTTCAAAAACTGTTTTAACAGAGTGTCATTATTATTGCAAACGATTGTACGTCGTCACTTAGATACAGTATATCCATTTCGTTGGATAGGTAGGTGAGGTACGCAACTATTGCCAGCTCGCTCTCCGAATTTAAATCACTTGGATTTTTGCATTTGGGTTTATTTTCTTGTCATTAGTTTACTCCAATCCTGTCGAAAATGTTGAGGACCTGAGGAATCGAACCGAATTACAGCCGGCTGTGAAAATAAGAAATACAGTAGACAAGAGATGACTCTTGCATAATTTGTGTTGTGAGGGAGGTTATTTTCAACTGTTATAGGTTTAAGACTATTAAAAAATATTTTTATTACTGTTGTTTTGTGTTATTGTTTTGGTTTAATGTTTCTGTATTAGATAATAACATTTTTTGAAATATTCAAGAGAAAAAAATTAAAAGATTAAAATTTGAACACCCTGTATCTCGAAATCGAAGATTTTTTTACCCACATTTATATCAATTTTTCAATGTTTAATTGCATTTTTACTTTGACCATAATGACACTTTAGTAAAAGAGATCTTTAAATAAAATTTGTTTTATTTTTTTCCTCACAAACGGTGCATCTTACGAAACAAGTTCAAGGGACCAATTTCATTCAGAATGGATGGCGGATTTCTAAAAACATATCAAAACCGGAAAAAGTCAGTGACCATTTTGTTTTTATTAATAAAGGTTGTGGCTTTCTCGCACGAACGTCACTGGTGCAAGTAGAAATATTCGGATCACCCCAAAAAATGCACATTTATCCCTCCAAAGCTCTTTTCAAATTTAGAATCAATATATTAATATTTAAAACTTTTTGAAATAATTAACAAAAAATTAAAATGTAAACACCCTGTATCTCGGAAGGAAAGCATGTTTCGACCTACGCTTATATGAACTTTTCTTCACAAAATAACTATGGCAACCGTCCCCTAAAATATTTTGCACTTATTTACAAACACCTTGTATAATTTTCTGTAAAAATTTTCTGATTCAAATTATGATGATAAACAGGGTTCATGGCTCACCATTGGCATCTCGGTACCTGTAAAATATACAGGGTGAAATAAGTTGCTCCTTTTGATGGCCATTAAGATAAACGAAACAGATCGAAAATATCTTCTGCTATTGCTGAACTATTGTGAAAAAACTGAAAGAACGATTTTAGAAAATGCCATCTAGCGTCATTATATGTCATCCAAAAGAGTTGAAATTTGGTACAAAGGGATAAAAATATATGAGAAAAACTAGTGCCTTAAAATAAATGTCAAATTGTGACAGTAAATTTGCAATAAATTTAGTTTGTATTTTCTTTATTAAGATGAATACTTATATTACAATTCACACAATTTGAAAAATTAAATCCTTCCACAATTCTACCACTATCAACTGAAACGACCGCATTCCTAGTTGACGTTTGAGCAGAATCCGCTGATATTGATGGCACTGAAAGCAGTTTTTGGGAAATCGAATTTTTACTTTCCAACGAATCTACGATGTATCCCTCCCTCGGCGACTGTTGCAGATTTCCATCCCCCGTGTCGCTTAATTGTTGTTAAATTTGCTTCACTATCCGCTAGTAACCTTGCCGATGAACGCGGAAAACAATGTCCAGTATAGAGGTTTGAATTTGGAAGTTGCAGAAATTTGGCAATAGCAGCAGGAAATTTTTCAAACTTATTTATTCCCACAGGGTTTTTTGTACACTTGCCTTTCACATACTTTAGGAAAAGCCTCCGATGTCTCACATTTGCTGGACGAAGAGCCATGTATCTCCGGTACAAATCCAAATAAAATTCTTCAACGATAGTGAAATTTCGTGGAACCTTGGTTTTGGTATCTGATATCTTAACCAATATTGAACTGGAAGTGCCCACATTTTCCAAGTTGTCGAGAGTCAACTGGCACCGGCAGGCACCAAATATTCTCAAAATAGAAGCTACATTCATCATAAGATAATCGTCATCCGGTGCGCACTTCAAAAACTGTTCAATGAGCTTAAAATGCCTTCTTGCGTAACATAGCTTTAATCATAGAATAATTAGACCATAGAGATGAAGATTTCCAAACCTTCGATTTCTCCTCAAAGTAGGCCAAGGATACATTTTCAGTATATTTTCCAGGAATGCCTTTTTCTTCACACCACTTCACAAACTTATTGTATGCAATTTCATATTGAATTCTAGATTTTCTTGGTAATAAGTCCAAAGTGGCTAAGTCATCGATTTCTTTAAATAGATTGTTCTTTTTCATATTTTCTTTATACTTTTTAAGGGCAAAAAGACACAATGTTTAAAAGTGACAAATAAAAAGCTTTCAAACTTTTCGTAAATGATGAAGCTTTCATTTTTATATTACATCATTATATTTTTTTTATTTAAATTATTGTTTTTTTTCGTTATCGGTTATTATTCAAATAAAATAGTAGTGTTATATATTGACGTATTCATAATTGTATTCTCTATCTGCTACTGTCAAGATGGCACCAATAAGGATAAAAAAACAGTTGAATGTTGCATAACCGAAACAACTGGCCGTAGAAATTTTCTTTCAACGAAAATAAATTTCTCGTATATTATTATCGGCCTGTACCGACTTTCAACTTTTTCTGTTAAAAAATAATTACGCTAGATGGCATTTTCTAAAATACAATTGAAATTTGCAATTTTTAGCAACGGTAGCGATTTCTTGAATTTGTTTGGTTTATCTTAATGGTCATCAAAAGGAGCAATTTTTGTTTCTAATTTGCCCCACCCATTTTACAGTTTCTGAGATGCCAATGGTGATCCATGCTTTTTTTCTAGGTGAAAACAAATGCACAAGTGATGACCAGTTCTATTGTGAGGATGCAACATGTATACATAAAAAGTTGAAGTGTAATGGCTTGTTTAATTGTAGATCAAGATTTGATGAGGATGGATGCCAGGTTAGTTAATTTTTTTTAAATTGAAATAGTGTGAATATACAAATAATTCACATGTTCTTTATATGAAGTTTGAATATTCTTGATTACATTATTCGCTATATTGCTAAACAAAGAAAAAATTAAAGGTTCAAACACTTTTTGTGGTGGTAGTAATACATTGTCCGTTACAATTCATTTTTACCTTGTGTGGTGTGAGATAATTATTATGGTCATATCATGAAAAGATTAAAATCATATTGAAGAATCGAGAAATAGAACTTTGCTGTTTATCAAGACTAATAAAAAAACATATAAATTCTGGAATTGCAAAACAGAACTACCTTCTTTACAAACATGAAATTCCAGTAAACAACTACCTACTATGTGGACTAATCTCCCGACCAGCATTTAATTACACCTGAAAAGCTAAGCTGAAGTCACTCGTCAGCAGCCCACCAGACATATATCTCATCAGTTTGCCATACATACGCGAGGTAACTACTATGTAGAACCCTTCATGTCTGTGGCTTTTCAGTCCGACATGGAGTAGCGAATGACCGCTAGATGTAGGTTTGCTACACTGCATACTCATGGTCCCCTCCGTCGGGTTAGACAAACTTAAAGCAGCTAACCGTCGGTTACCTCATCTATGGCATACTGATGAGAGTTAATAAGTCTGAAACCGATATATGTCTGGTGGGCTATCGACGAGTAGCTTTAGCTCTTTGCTATAGTTTCTCCAAATGTAATTCAATGCTGGTCGGGGCATTAGGCTGTAGAGTAGCTGTCTCCTGGAATTCCGTGTTTGCAAAATACACTCAACGTCAAAAGTCTTGGACCCCCTCTGTATTTAAAATAATTCGATTAAACCTAGGTAGTGGTTTTTCTTGACATGCATGTACTTAGGGTACAAAAAAGAGAATGTTTTTACAAATCTGGTCAGTTTGGCAGTGTATTCAGCTAAGTGTTCCTTTGAAATTTAGTATCTACATTATAATGCCAGGACGTTAAACGTCTGCGTTTACCCGAGCAAGAATGACTGTTTTACATGATGCAGACACGCGCATCTTCAGCTCTCATGGCCCTCTTTCAAGGTACTTTTCGCCCTGTTATATCAACACCTACTATTCGAAGACGACTCCACAACGCATATTTACGTGCTAGAATACCATTACGGTCCCCACTCTACTTCCAAGGCATCGTGCTGCCCGTCTTCAGTGGGCGCGAAAGCATAGGGGTTGGCTTTTAGGCCAGTGGCGGTGGGCCTTATTTACAGATGAAACCAGAATTGAGCTGGTTACTGAGGACAATCGGCAAAGAGTCTGGACAGAACCAGGTCGTCAACAACGACTTAATTTTTCCCGTGAAGTTGCTCCGTATGAAGGGGGCACCGTAATGTTGGAATAATGTTCCCCATTAATTCGCATACCACAGAATATAATCGAACAAGTTATTACGTCCATTATCTCACGCCCTATATCAATCCTATTGAAAACATGTGGAGTTTTGTTGCTAGACTCATTCATAATCATATGCCTCCACCTCAGACTGCAGATGAGTTAGTCGTGGCGGCAGACGAGGAATGGAACAATATTCCGCAAGAGATCGTTAACCGCTTGATTATCTCGATGCACAGACGTGTCAATATGCGATTGGAACGTGGTGGAGGTCATACCGACTATTAGTCAAGTAGAGACCTTGCTTTGTTACCTACTTCTTTTTGATTTAATAAATTTTGTCATAAATGTCACACATTTGCTGGTTTTTAATTTTCTAAGTACTCAGATTATGGAACATATTCTTTTCACAAAAAAAAGATTCAGAAAACAATATGTATTTGGTTTTTCTGACAAAAAGATTTTTTTAACAAGAATAAGGGGGAGTCCAAGACCTTTGACGTTGTGTGTATCATGTTCGCCAAATTGAAATTGAGGCAGATGTCTACTGCGCACGCTTCGTGTACGTAGCTTTCCACACAGACATGGCTGCTAAATGTAGCGTTGCTACACCGGGTGCCTTCTTTGTATTCGTGAAATATAAGAATTAAGTTAAGGAGATTTGCAATATTAGATGGTAAAGAACATAAAATCTTGGCATACATCACGTTTTTAATTTCACGAAACCATTCATCATTTGTTTACAGTTTACATATCTTGATCGTATGCAATTTGTACAAAATGATTTATTATTACTCAAAACAAATTCATAACGTATTTAATAATGTGCACAAGACCGGTAGTGTAATATTTTAAATATGACAGGGCATAAAATATTTTATTTTGTATGCTCCGAAATACCAATGATTATTTAAAATTTAAAATTAAATACTTGCATCAAAACATTACCCTTGGATACCAAAATTCATTTTGATAAATGGACATTCATTAGTGCCCATAATAAAGTTACATAAATAAATATTTATTCATTATTGACGGAAAAGCCATTAAAAAAGGTTATTTTGTGCTAAATATAATTGTATTAAATATTACTGTTCCAAATTTTAATCAGTCGAAATAAAATATTAATGATAATGAGAATCCAAATAGTCCGGGAAAGTTAGGAAAAATAGCGGAAATTTTTAGGAACAGCAAATATCGAGATGCGGTTTTCTGCATTGTGTTCAGGAAGATCCCAGTAAAAGAGTCTATATCGTCTGGTTTATCCATTTTTTGAAAAATGCCTTTTGGGCCGGAAAATGCATTACACCATTATAGGAACTACTGGAAACTCGGAAAAATCGCTCGGAAATCGTTACTCGGGGGTTTTCGGGACTGCAAACTCGATTCTGGCATTAGAATTACCAGGGGATGCACGGGGTGGCTCTGTGGGGGTACGCGGGGGCTGAATTGGCAGTGTGCATGAAAATCACTCCAAACTCGTTACTCAGGGGTTTTCGGGGATGCCAAATTTGATTATGGCAATGAAATTACTCGGGGGCGACTCTGCGGGGGTATCCGGGGGGTCATTCTGGGGGGGGGGGAATTGCATAGTCCATGGGAAGC
>JALDAQ010000502.1:0-11007 GCA_025584915.1 Monochamus saltuarius
CAATAAAGGACATTTCAAGTACCCAAATATTGTAGATACCTACCTCTATCTATTCAATTTTGCCCTCGATTTTACCTTTATTTCTCGTTAGGTCTTTGTTTTGGTAGATTTCAAAGAGTAATTTTAATAATTTTATTATTTCTTTTTGTGTCTATTAAAAAGCATGAGATTTTGTAATCAAAATATGAGAGTATGAGATTTCCTCGGAATGCATGAGATCTGACAACACTGGCATCAGTTGACCGGGCAGTTAGATATGCAATGGCGAATTGGCGTTGGCGATACGGAACCGATTACCGTAGTAGTGGGGAATGCTAGACCAATGCACGTCGCTGCTCCTCTTAAAGTTTGTACCTTCCCTGGAATGAAGCGGCAATTTCTACTTTCTCTGTAAAAATCCGCAATTTCCGAATCTGTATATGTACTTACGTTGTGCTCCAAAAAATTTGATTTCATGTTATTCTGAGCTAGCCTTTATAGTATCTTGATACACAAAACATTCTTTTAATTCTTAAAAATAATGACGATATATACAGTTAAATAACGATGCAGTAATGCGCTGTTTCTTATGTAAGTCCAATCATTTCAAAAACTACTTTAGATGTAGCAAACCTTACATGAACATATTTTGAATTGAGCATAATAATATACTGGGTGATTTTCATTTAAAATATACAGTGCTTTCGAAAAGTAACGAATAAATTCATTATTTTTGAAATTGAGGAGTTTTCGAAAAAACCATCTGGCACGTCGATTTTGTTTTAAAAAAAGGCACTTTTTAACATCCGACCCATATTTGTGACGTCATCGTTGTTCGAGATATGACGTCATCGACAATTTTATTAAATATCAACCCCCAATTTTGACCATGACATTTGAAAGAGCGTGTCATTCTACATACATACATCATGAAAAATTATGGTGTTACATAACAAAAATTTCAAGAAAATAATGTTTGAAGATTTTAAAATTTAATTCTCACAATACTGTGCACCTCCCCATTATGCAACACTTTTCCGTGCTTATTTAGATGAGCTGTACCCGAATCGTTGGATAGGGAGAAGGTGACCGATTGAGTGACCAGCCAGATCGCCTGATTTGACACCCCTAGATTATTTCTTGTGGGGATACTTAAAAAGCAAAGTATACGTTACTAGACCGGTTAATTAGGAGATTTAAAAACAAGAATTCGTCACGAGATACATGGTATACCTCCTGAAGTTATTGATAATGTCCAAAAAGAATTTATTAATCGTCTTGGCTACTGTCAGGCAGCCAATGGTGCGCAATTTGAACACTTAATTTAGTCGATTTTTTACATACCGAATCTTTATCATTTTCAGTATTGAAAAATTAAATTATAAAATCTTTAAACATTATTTTCTTGAAATTTTTGTTATGTAACACCATAATTTTTCATGATGTATGTATGTAGAATGACACACTATTTCAAATGGCATGGTCAAAATTGTCGATGGCGTCATATCTCGAACAACGATGACGTCACAAATGTGGGTCGTATGTCAAAAAGTGCCTTCTTTAAAAACAAATCGACGTCCAGGGGATTTTTTCGAAAACTTCCCAATTTTTCAACTTTTCAATTTCAAAAATAATGAATATATTCTTTACTTTTCGAAAGCACTGTATTTTAAATTCATGAGTGATAGATAATTAGTTCATGTTGAAAAAATATCACGACCCAAATATTAAATAACCTCTTTCTGTATTTAAGTTATAGATAAAAACAATATAAAACTGTAACACTCTTATTTAGCTTTAAATAAAAAATTCTTATATAACAAACCCCACTTATTTCATCGATAGAATATATCGAACACCCTGTATAAAATAGACGGAACTATAGAACGCTAAAGTATTTGATAGCGTACGGTATTTTAGCACTTATATAATAAATAATAATATAAAAAATATGACTATTACAAATTGAAAATGCTTTATTATTCTTAAGTTGTCAAGTACTGACCACTGCTGGAGGTTCATATATCTATTTTATCGCCTTCTCAGGAAGTAACTACGTCTCTCAAGAGTTATTCTCAATGCTCTAAAGCAGTGAAATAAGAATATTGCCTCACGTAAATCACCTTTATTTTATTTCACCGGACTTAACTGTTACTTAAATGTCGAGGAAACTTATTCTCATCAGTTTTTCTCTTCAAAATACTATTACTTATGGAATAGTTGCTCAAAAAGAAAGTGGAATTAGAATTTATTCATACAGCTCTCAAGATTTATTTTTGTAATAATCTAAATAGAAATGAAGATGTAATAGAAAGTGATTATGAAAATGAAGATGAAGAACAAGAAGAGCAAGAAGGATTTAAAATGGAAGAATAAAAAATGTTAGGAGAAAAATTAAAAAATGGTAAAGCACCCGGCACTGACATTGCACCAGAAATGATAAAAGACGTGGGACAGAAACGTAAAATGTTAATAGAAATTATTAAGTAAAGCTTGGAAAAATGAAAACATACCAAAAAAATGGAAAGTAGCATTATTAGTACCCATTTTTAAAGAAGGTAACCCAAATGAATTTATTTAGCAACTACAGAGTTATAGCGTTACTAAACACAGCGGTTAAAATTTATAAACAATTAATCAATTTGAAATTGAAGCCAATAATTCAGCCTAGATTACATCTAGGGGAATTTGAAAAGAAAATATATGTAACATTTATCGATTTTAAACAAGCGTTTGACACCATACCGAGAGAAAATATATGGAAGAGTTTAAGAAATATAGAAGTAAATAACAAAATTATTAGAAACATACAACGAGTCTATAAAGATTATAAAAACTGTACAATAAAGAGAAATGTGAAGTCCCAGGAATTCACAACAAGTATTAGTGTAGTCCTATTTACTATCTACCTACATAGACGAAGACGAAAGAAATGCTCATTAAGATGTAGGAAGATACAGGTAAGCTATAAGAATCTACAGACCGTGAAAATATCAGATGGAGCTTTTGCAGATGACATTATTTTAATAGCAAGTGGTGAAAAAATTCTTCAAGACAATTTAAACATATGGAATGAAGAACTATGGTACAAGAAAATGAAATTAAACAAGTGTAAAACAAAAGTTATGGTCTTAGGAGACGAACAACTGAATATAACAATTGAAGGAACGAAGCTTAAACAAACATATCATTTCAACTATTTAGGAGTAGGTAACTATATACAGCACCGGAAAACAAAATCTAGAATTAGATACAAGAATAGAAAAAACAATAAAATTATTCTATACATTGAATAACATTTTTTTTAACAAGAAAGAAATAACAAAGCAAACTAAAATCAGGCTTACGGCTGTGAATCTTGGTACTAACATAAAAAATGAAGAGTAAAATCCAAGCGGCAGAAATTAAATCCCTAAGATGCATCAAAAGTGTGAAAATAGACTGAATAAAAAATAATGAAATTAGAGATGAATTAAAATTGGAATCAATTCTGGATTATTTTGAGAAAGGGCAGTTAAGTTGGTGGGGACATCTACAAAAAATAGAAAGTGATCGACAAGTCAAAAGAGTTTGGAAAGCAAGAACACAAATGCGGAGGAAAAGAATACAAACACTCTTTTTTTCGCCATCTTTGCAACGCGGTATCTCGCTAATGGTTGACTTGTGACCCAACGTTTATATAACAAACTACCTTTTATTTTCAACAAGGAAACACCCCCTGAAATTTTTCGCCTTTGTTCTGAAACACCCTGTATAGTCATACAGCGCTATCAAACCTGATCACATTTTCTAAATTATAGAATTGATACCAAGAAAAGAATATTTAAGCCTGTTGACGTTTTTTTACTGATTCTATTTAATCCAGTGTCTTGTCTAAATCATTAATTATTATTAAGCACCATTCGCAGATATATTCTAAAAAAACAACAGCCCCGTTAACCTGTCTAATATTGTGCTTTGTGAAACTATGGAAAATTTGCGGTCAGCGAGAAAAACCCAATTACTGAGGAATGCAGAAAGCCTCTCCTCTGCCATTTACGAAGGGACTAAACACCAGAATTTATCGGTTAAATTTCCTGTTACAAATGAAATGAATGCCTGCCTCCAGCAGCAGTGGCAGGCCTTGTTATATTCAGTAAGGAATCAAATCGAATTCGAGAATTGATGGAATATTAATTATTTCCAAATTGAAAGAGATTTGAGGATTGAAACGATACGCTTTGTCTATTTCTGATTTGTCTTTTATTTCTTAATAGCTGTATTTTCTTGTGATAATATACAGGGTGGGGCTTGTTCGATACATGTAGCGAAATAGGCGTTGCTTGACAACATGTATCGAAAACGATTTTTCGTAATATCGTCAAATAAATATTCAATATAGTTGCGACATAATGTTTGATTGCATTTGCTAGACTGTTTTATTTAAACAACTTTGTTCGTTAAGCACTTGATTGGTAGACTTTTCCAAATTTTGCCGCCAAAAATACCCATCTAACGGGATAACCTTCTTTTTTGTATATTAAAATATAGTATGTAGCCATGGACAGATATTACATTATCTACCTCAAATTTAAGGTTACCCTAAGATTACATTGATTAATTTATTAATAATAGATAGAGATTATATAGAATATAGAGGGTCAAGAAGTATTTGTAAAAAAAAACAAAATTTTGGACAAAATTTTAAGACTGTCTCAGGATTCTCAAAAATTAAAATTTGGACAAAAATACTGGACAATTCATTTTTTAAGCTAATTATGATAATACCATATATCATTATGTTCTGATATGTGTTGACCCCGACAGATCTACGCCAGTGATGGCAAACGTAAAATTTCACGAGCAAGAATGAAATCTCGGCCGAAGCATCTCAGTTAGTTAGGTTTCGTTGTTTTAATTAGTTTTGCCGCCGCTCTCGAACTCCATCCTGGCAGTTCAAATTTGAGGCACTTAGAGGGGATTCGTGGCATTTATTTTTTGCCGATGAGGCTCTGCCGAGAATAATTTGTGTGCGGAAGATTGTTCCGAGCGTTCGGAACTTGAGCGAAAAACCCAACAATGGGAATGTGTCGTTTGTTTTGTTTGTTCGAGCGTGTTTCTTTAATTGGGATTAATTGATCAAGAAAGTTTTATTGTTTTCGGTAGCATTTTTTAAAAACAGTGTTTCAAATTAAATTACTCTTGGAAGTTAAACACATTTTCGATACTAATTTATTAAAGACGGCGGTTAATTTAAAGATGCACTGTACAGGATGATTTTTTATCATGGGAAATGCGTTTTTCTTGTAAACGGTGGAAGCAAAGTGAGCGTTGCCATAGTTTGTTTGAAGTGATTAAGACTTGAAATTGAGGTAGATCATGAAACCATAACTAAACGACGCTGGGCATCGTGACGCTCCAAATTTGATTAATTGAAATAATTGTTTTGTTACGCGAATGAATTCATTTAAGTAAGAATTTTTTAACTATTTCACCATTTTCCCCCATTTTCAAATTAATTAATTTTTTATTTCTATTTTACGTTCATCATCCAATACCGTTGTAATATTTTATTTATTTGGACTCATCAATAATGTTAATTTGCAGTTTGAAAAAATACAATAAGTAATTTTATTATGAAATATTATTAATAAATCTCGTGACAACTTTTTAATATACATTTTGCCAGTGTTGAAAAGTGAGCTTATTTATTGAATAATTAATGGTATCGTTAGTATATATCGCGCTACTGTTAATGTTGTTGTTTGTTTAAAGTAATTTATAGATGTACATAGGAATTACATAGCCAATATATTTTATTGTTACTAGATGTAATAAATTGTTTATATGATTAAAGTAAGCAGTTAGTAATTCTTATTTATTACTCATTATTTTGAAATTTTTACTGAGGTAGTGGCAGTTTAATTTTAATTATATATAAAATAGCATAAATTTAATTATTAACTTAATAATAAATATTCCATAATCGAGCAATAATAAACATTGTAACAAAAAACAACTATATCAATTAGGAAAACTAAAATTGAACGTTTTACTTTAATAGATGTTCGATATAAGCAGCGCTTATTTATTTTGGATGAAGTTACTTTTTAAAATATAGGTCGATATTCCACTGCAATGCCTACAGTGCAAATAGCAAATAGCATCTGATGTTTCTTATTTTTTACTCACTGTAATTTATAATAACCCTATTATACAATCTTCTGTTACTTCAATCGAAACAGCAAAACAAACACAACACAATGCAAAACCCATAAACACAATAACGTAATACAACGATCTTTTTCATAGAACTTGACAATTTGAACAATTCTTCACATAACAAAAATTTCAATGGAAAAACAGAAACAATTGAAGCGCCTATTAAAAAGCAGCTTAGATATAAATGCTCAAATTGAGTAGATATTTATAGTTCACAGATATCTATTATTCAAAATAATATCAAATGTCATTTAACGATCACGAATCAAACGTCTACTCTATATTAAATAGTTCTAATAACTTTTTACTATGACACACTGCATTGGAACAAAAAGCGTAATATCCGACTGTTTATAAGTTGAATAAAAAACATGAAACTTTAAAATTAAGTGAATTAGAAACACATTTTAGTGATTTGGAAAAATTTTTTCTTCATAGGGAGTCAAACTTTAGGTCAAAATTCTTCAATGTGAAGAAAATATTCACTTCTGGTGACACTGATCTCGTAGTCTCCACTACACTCCACTCCACAGATACATGTATCCAGCTCACAACTTGTAATTTTTATTTAATATTCAAAGATTATAATCGAGCTATATTATTTCTACTTCATTTGCTGTCGTAATCTAGGTTTTAACGTTCTGCTTGTAGATGCCACATCCTGTATAAGTTGTTTCGATGAAAGACAAAGAACTTGCTTCAGTGCTGTCGTATCGCGGTGCTGAAAATCGCTAGTGCAGACCCGACCTTAACAGGAAATTTCAAATATGACTTATATGCGCTCCATACTCGAGTAAAATCTCATTTGGGTTAAGCGAATGTTTTACTACTGCTTTTATACATTCAGTCATAGAAAACTTCTCGAAAGTAAGCAGTACGAATATAAATTCGTTTATAACTAACATTTCGATCGGGATGTAGATCCATATCCGCATAGAGACTGAACTTAAAATGCACTTAGCGGAATAAGTTTTTACGTCTGGAATTTTTAAAGGGCGATATAAAATAAGAAATAAAGTGAACAGTGAGTATCCAGGGTGTTCCTGAAATAAGGAAAGGTTGGTTACAAAGGAAATGCAAATAAATATTGTTACGAAAGCTTACCTACCTTTTAGTTTGTTAATTATGCTCCTGTTTCATTAGAATTTTGAATTTTTGTAACACTTTTATTTTGACGTTTTCCGGAATATTCCAGGCTATATTCTATTTGTTTCTCGACATCGCAGAAACTTCCAGAACTCTAAAAACCTATATAAGCGGATCAATTCCTCCGTTACAGTCAGTTTATATTGAGCAGCCCCAACGCGAGTGACAAACGTCAAAGTAAAGCGTTGACAGTTGTGAAATTGGTTTGAAGGATATTTCTTGTATAATCAAGAGTGACATCATAATGAAAACCTTGGCATTACGATGCTGTAATAATTGTGGCATAACATACATGCTTTTGCAATAATAATGACGCTTCCTCAAAATAGTTTTTGAACTTCTGGAAGTTCTGAGTAGAAATTTCATTAAATCTCTATTGGTAACTAACAACTAAGAACTAATGTTAAAAGTGGAAAGTAGATTTTATTACAAATACGTCAGCAGTTCAAAATAAATCGCAAAACGTCCTTTGCTTGCTCTACAGGGTGTAAAAAAAGCAGGTCATCCCGTTAACTGCTTACTTTTGGCGACAAAAAAGACTATTTAACTCTACTTACCTATATACAAAAATGCCTCCCTTAAAAGATACGGGGTGTTAAAGTTGTACTTTTAAAATGATTTTTTCACTATAACTTTTTCAGATTTTCGCGTATCACTTTGAAATTGTATAGAGATACCTACTTCTTTTTACTTTAGTAACGAAATCTCAACAGTAGAAACGGGAGGAGGGGGAAGAGGGAAGGAGTTATTTTATCCGCCCCACATGACTCTGATGTATACATATGGACGATTTTTTTATAACGTCATAATGTAAAATTTTGTTTAGAATATTTTATTACTTTTGAAGTATGCAATGTTAGGGATAGTCGCAGTAAAATGAATTCGAGAGATGACCACCTTGTATATTTTTCGATAATGTTAACTGTATTTATTTACAATCCTACAGTTCAATTAAATCGTAACAGAAAAATTTTAATTTTTGACGAATTGTAAAGTGGAACTTTTTACGTTTATGGGAATTATACAGGGAATTATTTTTTCCCTGTAACCAATGGTAATACAATTATGACAGCAAACAGGTCTTGAATATGTGACAACGTCGTTTGCATACCATGCCAGGATTGTCAGGTGGTTGTACATAATAATTATAAAGCTAAACAGCTAAACATACTTAGGTACTAGGCTGCTATGAATGGTTTTTTATGAAATAGTTACAAGTGTCCAAAATGACTTATGTTGCTTGGGAAAAGCGTGTACCGTACAAACGTCTAGTAGCTATAGTTTTTCCCAGATTCGCCATAAATTAACATGTCATGCAGCTGGTCATGGCAGTGACGGCTCGTGATAGCTGCAAGAGGTGAGGCCCAAATAATACCTAAATAGAAATAAATTTACACGTCTTCCCTGAGGTAATATTCCTTGACGCGTTGACCATTTTCTATTATGGAGGTCTTCGCTAATAGCTCTACTATAACCATAAATTAAAAAACTAAGTAACATCAGAACTCCAATTTTTATTTACAATATAAATAATAGAAAAAAATATGTTTCAACATCTAATAATTAAAAAAATTATTCCTACGTGTTAAAAACACTAAAGAATATGAAAATATATAAAAACCAATTTTCAACTACTTATCTATTTACATACAAAACAAAGCCATTTTTACCAAAAATGTTTTAATACTTTCACTTCTTATAAAACAAGTCTATTCGTCGCTTTTAAATTCGCTTTATTTATGTCTTCATAAAATTGGTAATCGGCGCTAAGACTTTGCAACAGTTTTTTTTCTATAGCCATCATCGATAAGTTGTTTAAACGTTCTTGTGCCATCGTATTTCTTAAGTCTTAATGCGCTAAGGCACGAAAAGTTTCATTCTACTGAAACACTTATTGCAGGAATTGTTAAAACCAAGCAAAATAATTTGTATGTTTCCGAAAATATCATTTTAAATTCCTTGTATAATATTTCTACCGTTTTCTGACATTTGTAGTAAACAATCAAACGATATTTCCGGAAATTTGTTTGCATATTCGGGATATTTTAAAGCGTTGGCCGACTATTCAAACTTTGTTATTTTTCTACTTCATTACGTATTGAAGAAGGCGTTTCAAATAGAGATAAAACAATATCGTGAGAGGGATTCATTATTATAAATAACTATCGACGAACCTATCGATAATATATATTTAAATTAGGTTCCTATTCTATGTTAAATTAGGGTTACCTTGTAAGGAAGTTGCTTTTTATTTCTTTAAATTAATCATACCTGCCGTGTCCCTAAAACTTTACCCCGCGCTTACCAACTAATCTTCAGAATATTTAAGAACTCACATTCAACTAATCAGCCACTAACACTAACCACTGGAAATTCAAAACACATAAATAAAAGCATTAACACTTGAACAATCGATTAATCGCGTCGCACACGTAAATAATCTACAGTTCACAAGTTACCTCCGGTCGCTAGTCACTTTCACATCGTCCATTTGCCGTTGAATTAATAACTTGAGGCGCCAGAAATCGGGCCTCAGTCTGGAGCGGACATGGAGCGAAAAACATCGATTTTAACCGCCTCGCGTGGTGGGGGAAACCATAAACATATGCGACGCAATTTGAGGCTCGCAAAATTCGGCCTCACTGTGGTGGGATTGGTGGGTGACCTGGCCTCCCCACGCGTTTAGAAACAGAACCGGTGGCATATTTAAACGTAAACCAGAGGTACGCTATAACATACGAGGGCTAAGATCGAAGCAATTATTTTATTTCGTTACATTGATTTTTGATAAATGTACTTAGTAGGAAATCGGATTGGAAATTATGGGGTATTAAAATATACAGCGAAAGCCAAATTTTAAAGTGAGGCTCGGTCTCAGTTGCTTCATACGACGAGGCGCCGCTGGGTCATGGTTATAAATTGTTCCATTTTTGTTTATGTACACTCACAAATATCACGCAAGCAGTATGTATAGAACGCACTAGCCACAATACTACTATGATTAATAACACGTTATAAATTATAATGTTGTCGCACATTATTAGTACGTTACAATTTTAAGGATATTCAGGGAATCTTCATTAATACTGCTACAAAAACACGTTGCTGGAGCTTTTACTTAACCTTAGTTTGTAATTTCGTAACAGTTTTGCATTTTTTGCAATTGTATTTGTAGAAAAAATATTCGTTTTACACGTTTTTTTGTTGTTGTTGTTTTTGGTGACATATGCCAGCAAGCCCCTTTAGTATCGGGAATCCTGTAGAATACATTCTCTTTACAGTTATTAAAAGATATACAGGGTGAGTCAGTCATAATGTCATTAATTTTAACCACGTATTCGGGAGGCCTAATAAAGGCAGAAAATCGAAAAAAAAAATTTTTTACTCGACCTTTAAAAAAATAAACAAATCACCCTATAAAAATCAGTAACACGACGCTCCTGGTACGCTACGATGGCGCACCCGACGAAATTCTAATGTCACAGACTTGCCGTATTAACCATGGATGCCACATTTACATACATAATATCATCTAACACATCAGCGTGTTATTCAAATTTACCTCCATTTAGCACTGCATTTCCCGCATTTCTTCCCCCTCAAATTTGTAGATCATGCCACACATTGGAGGGGGGATTTAGAGAATACAAGCAGTAGTTTGTTTATTTCGGTCTAACCTCA
>JALDAQ010000503.1:0-10970 GCA_025584915.1 Monochamus saltuarius
TATGACCTCAAATTTCCACATTTTATTAATATCTCATAGATATCACACAAGTATGTAGCAAAAAAGTCACTATGGTACATTCTACATCTAGGCACTATGTAACTGAGCGGTTTATGGCACCTTACAAATGAATGTAACTTTGTCACCTAAAAGGAACATCACAAAAGTGCCCAGTTACGTTACATGCTGGCTGGGAAGTGAAGCAATATTTTTCAATCCAAAATTGTTTCTTCTATTTGGTTTGTCTAAAAAACTATAAATATAATTTTAAATAGGTATGGGCTTCAACTTAGATAATGTCACGCTACTACGTTCAAATGCCAAACCAAAAGTATTAAAAAGTTATGTCATAAATAAATCAAAACAAAATTTGTTAATTCCATTACATAATATTGTGAATTATCTGCCTGTAAATATTTATGTTCCGCTCATTGACATTGTATTCACCAATACAAAACACATACTTGCTTTTGGAACATCAAACCTGCTGTATACAAAGACAGATACATGCGCGATGGTGCATTCAAGTTCAATATTTAAAAACTCTTCATTGTTCATTGTTGCCAAACCATGTTTACCCACTCTTCAACTCAATAAACTGACTCATCCACTATCTCTTTCACATGTAACCTCACTTTCCAATATAGCTTCTCGGTTAAATAACAAAACGAGTGCTTTTTCGTTACACATGTGCCTAGACAAAAACAATTATTGACACCTGTTGATATGGCTTATGACGTATTAGGTTGGAAATCTTTATATTACATCCATTGTACGAGTTTGTGCGAGGATCATTTGTCCAAAATAAAAAAGTACCTACCTATCTAGCGTGGCTCTATTTGTGCATATCCGCAGATCAATACGTATGCGAATTATATACTTTTATCCTTCTTCTTACAACGGCAATTAAGAGAACTTGTGAAAGATGTAGAACGATCTAACAATACGTATTTATATTATAGGTTTGTTCCATAGAGGCTTTTCTCAAAGTGGTACTGCCCTGCACCCCTGGGCTTTAATAGAAAACCCACTTGCTAAAGCCAAAACCGTCTCAGCTACTTTGAATTGCACTACTGAATCTACAGCGTCAATGATTCAGTGTCTCAAGAATGTACCAGTGAAAAAATTGATACTGGCAATGAGATCTCTATTGGTGTTTATGGACTTTGTACCGTACACTATTTTTGGACCAGTAGTAGAAAAAGGAGGGAAAAATCCGTTTATATCTGAGCAACCATACAAGTTGTTGAAAGAGGGAAAGGTCTATGATGTTCCTTGGGTTGTTTCGAATACTAAACATGAAGGACTATTCCCAGCTGGATGTATGTAATGCTTATATTTTTGCTAAAGTTACAATTCTAATATGTCTCTATTAAAAATATTTATATTTATGTTCTCAGTGTTTGTTACGATGCAAAAGTTGTCAGAGTTAGATAAAAGATGGGATGAGATTGCTCCTTTCGCCTTAGATATCAACGATACAGTAGCAGTAGCTGACCAATTAGATGTTGTTACCAAAGTGAGAAAATATTACCTGAAAGAAGAACCGATGACAAAGGAAAATATTTATTCTCTTGTGGAAGTGAGTAATTATAAATAGACAGATTGTCCGCATCCTTTTGTCTGTAAAAAGTGTGATATGTTTTGCTCTTGATAAAATTCGCTATTAAACTCTGTTTTTCCCAGATAATGTGTCATTTTCAGCACAGGGATATTTTACAAATTACTAACCTTCATTTATCTACAAATAAAAACAATAATTTAATTTAAATAATGTTCGAATTGATATCAATTTTCTTAAATGCAGATTTCTTAACGAGCTTCTTTTCTGAATTATTATTCATATTAGCATTAGCGGAAAAATATATGAAACTCCGGTGTACGATACTCTCACAAAAATCCTAAAAAAATATATGTATTTTCATCCAAATATTTATAATTTTCTACCAAATCTATTCCTTTTTTAGTTACTTTCAGATCGTGTTTACAAATTACCTTGTGAAAAAGCTATTAGAGCTCATGTTGCAGCAGTGAAATCACCAGTATATTACTATTTCTTTACCTACATACTAGAGATGCCTTCTCCGATATTCCATGGATTCGAACCAGGTAAACCAATTAATTTGCACTACTAAATTATTTTCCAGAACAGCGATTTCGACTATAATCTTCTCCGTTTTATTATATTTAAAAGTCAAGTAAACATGATTAAACAAAATGTTAAGAATCACTTCTATGGCAGTGTATTTAGAAATTATTTCCATTTTCAAACAGATCTTTATCCAAGAGATGCGTATATAGAGGGTGTGCACCAATTATGTGCCGAATAAGGAAAACTATGTTATTTGTAAATTTATGAGAACACGACATTGTTGAAAAAATACCTATTTGTTCCAAAACTGTTAAATATGTTTGAAGTTATTTTGATTAGCTATATACAGGGCGTTTCAAAATTAGCCAGCCAAAAATTAACTGTGGAAACACCCCCCTTTTGAGGTCTCTTAAAAAGGGACTCCAAAATTTGATTTTTTCTAAATACATATATCCAAAACAGATGGTGAAATCGAGAGTCAACTTTTTCATATAAATCTAAAGGTTTTCGCCTTCAGATAAAGAAAATGCAAACATTTAGTGTAGTACATAGTTTTATTACTCTCAGTTGCAGTTTCTTAAAAATTTTGATGAAAATATATTGAATTATTCATTTGTTCGTATGACGAGAGTCTTCTGAATTTTTGCCGCGACTATAGTATGCTTTGAGAAGATATTTGTGAGTTTATGTGATACGTATTACAGATGTTTTTAAAAAACTTTGAAGTATTAATAGGCTATATTAAAATAAAGAAATTTACAAATGTTACATTACTGCTATGCACTATTTTAAAATTTAACTACTTTAAAATGTTTGAATATAACATAAGCCGATATTTTCTCACTGCTTACTAGGGACATTTTGCCTATTTATATGTAGTTTCCATCTTAAACATTTGTGGAATGTCACAAAATTTTTAACTTAGTATTACTTAAAAACGGAGCAGTTAATCGAAGTAAAACAGGAGTATCTTTTTTATGTAAACTTGATTAAAATTTTTAATTTTGTGGTCTGACGACAATAAAATTAGAGCATTGACCCTCCCCACTTTAGCACGCCTATGGCTAATTATGTGGAGTTATTTTTAAAGCACTAGATTCGCCATCTAATTGTGCTTCTGAATTTCAAATTTGTAGTTTATCTCAATCCGTTTTGGAAATATTTGAAAAAAATCCCTCTTTAAGGAGCCTATAACTCCGCCAGAGGGCGTTTACATACCAATGATTTGTTTGTTTATTTTTAGTCGTAGAATCTTCAGTTAATTTTTGACAGGTTAATTTTCTGACATCCTGTATAGGTGTCTAAATTTTGAAGAAAAAAAAATGAAAATAAACACAAGCGAAGTAACTCTACTTTATTAAATAATGAAAAGTATCAAGAAGAGATAACAATAATATGTCGACCCGTCACTCTAATAGCAATAATTAGCCCAGAAGCCGAAGACTTGTGAGGGAGAGGGGGCGGCATATTATTATTTAGTAGGTTGTATTTATCGCTATGACGTTATACGGCAAGGAAGAAGCCTGATGCTAATAACTATTAACATAATTTTATTTTGTATTTTTAAGGCTCTGCTCATAGCGACGATGGAAGAATTTTATTTCCCATTATTGGTACACCTCTGAGACTAAAAGGAAATGACGAAAAAATGATGAAACTTTTTACTGGATTTGCCGAAACTTACGCAAAAACGAAGTAAGTTAGAATTTTAAATTCATAAGTAAATTTTGTTGCTCTATATTGTCTCTATTCGTAATTGATATGGTATAGACTGCTTTTTGTATTTTGATAGCAGGTTGCAAAATCGATTCTAATTACATATATATATTCCAATATATAACAGTACCTACATATATTTGTGAAAAGGTGTTTTTATACTTCAATAGTTTCTTTTATTTATTGTATCTTAAAATTTTTCCGTTCCAAAATGATTGATGATTTAATTCCATTTACGATATATATCTTTTTTTTCCAGTAAGCCTTCTTTTAACAATGTCGAATGGAAGCCTATGGATCCTCAAAGCAAAGATATAGACTACCTAGAAATTTCTTCTCCTGATGATATTTCAATGAAGAAATTCAAAGAACTGGGACCTAATGAATTTTGGAATAGCCTTCCTATTATGGAAAATGATAAGTTGTTGTAGATAACATTTTATTATAGGAATTTATTTCACTTATTTTAATGATTTTATAGAATTTCTTATTATGTAATTTTATTTCCAATATAATATATTAATTTATATACTTACGGATTATTTGGTATTTTACTTGAATTGATAAAAATATTGATATTCTTATTAAATTTAACTTTAAAATTGTTAAATACTGATCAGATGAGACGTAGATGCTCTTTACTATCAAATATCCAGGAATACATATCATATACATATTAATAATATATTTGCACAATATATCTAACAGAAGTACATACGTTTTGCAGCATAATCAAAGGATATCCATTGGATAAGGATCTGGTGATTTTAGTTGAAACTAATGATTCAATCTAACATATTTTTAGTAGCAGTATTATTATTATTTTTTTTAATGCATGGTCGAGTGGCACCAAAGGATTATTGGTTATTTATGATTATAAGGTGAGCATTGTAGACGTTTCTCAAAATTAAGGGCAGATTATTTTTTCTGATACCAAAAATCTTGCAATACTTCTATTATACGGAATTTGAAGCAAATTCTAAAAACAAACGCCAGCAATAAAGGAAAAATTGTAAATAAAATTGTACTTTACTAATTGATTTTCAGATTAAAGTATATTTTTCTCTATCGAGATATTTTAGTCATTGGTATATCTAATTTCGAGAACTTTTTGAAGGCACTTTGTCAATTTTTACACCAATGCTTCTGATAAATGCATTATAATTTAGTGACCCAACTTTTATTTACAACTACGTCGTAGTATATTTAAAGAATTAGGTCATTAAACAAATGTGTGCTTTTATGATAATATTCTACTTATATAGAATTTAATAATAACAAATATACTTAATGGAAAACACTCACTTTGCGTACTTCTAGAACCATGGCTGTGAAACACATGAAAGTATATTTAATTATAAGACAATATTTTGTCACTGACCAATACCGATGGCATGAAGAAAACGGCCTCTTCTACGTTATTAAAGGACGTTTAGCTAAACTGAAAGTTATGCTATTTTTTGCAATTGACACATTTCTGTTCTGGGTGGTCCTTCCAGAGAAACTGGATATAGATAGCTACGTTTGTTTTAACGAAATACTGTTTACATATTTTTGCTTTATGTGCTTATTGTTCACTAGCCATTTCGTCCAGAAACACTACGTTGAAGCATATAACGGTTTAGATGATATAGATGGTACATTATCTAAGATGAATATAAGTTTCATTGCTCAATCTTCTATCACCACAAACCACGTTGTGATTATAATTTCGTATGTATTTGTATTAATAAGCTGTTTTGCAAACATGTACTGTTCTCAATGCTGCAACGGAAGGCCATCTACTGTTTTCAAGTTTGCACTTATGTCAGTATTGATATATAAAAATAGTGTTTTTGCAGCAGTTATTCATGTAATGAAAGATCGTTATAAAAGTATCAATGATATTTTAAAAGCAGTTGGAAAGAAAAGCAAAAGTTGTCTACTGTGTCAACAAAGATTCACATCTAAAGAAGAAATCTTGAGAATATTTGAATGCTATTCTTTGGAAGATTACTGCCTCTTGCACCTGTTAAAGTATGTGAATTTTATTTACTTTACAGATATCTAAAAGAGAAAGACAACATATTAAAAGCCTATGTCATTCTATGTTAAAGACAGATAGATAGGTAGTTTATTTGATCATGTTACATATGTTATATACGACATATACATATATTTATGGCAAGTCAAAGATACCAATAGATATACAGACCACCAAGATAATACAATCATTATATCACAAACATAATAACACAATACATCATCACAAACAAGCCAAAATAATCTGACTTCATACGGGACGGCATATAAAACAGTACCTAATTATTTGTAATATGTGTTGAGAAAATCATGTACTGCATGGGTATACTCGCGTCAAGAATTCAGACGTCTTACGTCACGGCTGACGTTACACATTTGTTTTTATTGTCAACGTAATTTTCGATATTTGGTCGCGCTAAAAACAATAATTTTTTGCAATTTAGTGCAATATATAATGCAAACTTTTAGTCTAGTATATAGTTTTATTATTATCAGTTGCAGTTTCTGAAATATTTTGATGAAAATATAATGAATTATTCATTTGTTCGTATGACGTAAGTCGTCTGAATTCTTGTCGCGAGTTATAGTCCGCATGTAGACATGGAGACATACTAGATTATACACTTCAAAATATTATGATCTACGCCAACTTGCCCTAATAAAATGTTGATAATAAATAAGAAGAAGAAGAAAAAGGTGTCAAAATTATAATTTTAACAATGATTTTTGTACTGTCTTTCAGTCTTTCAATGTATCAGCTTAAGAATTTGGGAATAGATAATTTTGAATATGAGAAATCATAATCTGTTTTTTATTTCCACGTATTTCCTAGAAGACGCCACATCCGCCATATTTGTGACGTAAATGTGAGCGTAACTTTTTTGACCCTAACGTTATCACGTTTTTCGTTAAAAATAATTAAACCTACATTATTTTTGAGAAAAAAGGTATACTTATTATTAGTCTCAGAAATTGACCATTTTCGAGAAAGCTTTTAGCTGCATCTGGAATTCTGTAATTGAAGGGAGGGTAGCAAAAAAGCTAGAGCACTTGGGCCCCATTGGGCCCCTTGTACCTCCTCCCGTTGGGAGATCAATCCACCTGAGCCGTCAACCAACCTAATAAGGAGAAAAAGGTGATGTTACTCAGGGGGATCTTTCTAATGTAGGCCATATAAGGCCATCGTTCTCCTAACACGGATTTTCTTATTGAGGAGATATCAGTGCACTCATAACATGCATGAAGCATTGTCTCGTCTTTCTGTTCGCAATCCCTACAAAGAGGTGTTTCGCACTTCCTCGTGTAATAAAGATGCTTCCTTAGCCAGCAATGTCCAGTTTGAATACCTGTCACCAGACGACATAGCCAGGTACTTTTTGGCTGTATCCTTGCAGGGATACTCTAGGAACTCCTTAGCAAATTGACAGCCAGTTGTTTCATCCCAACGTTTCCTAAACTTATTGTCTTGTCAGCTACTTTGTTGCCGTTGTACCGGTGGTGTCCCTTTACCCAGCATACACATATGCTGTTGTTGGTTGAGGCCACTGCCAGTGCCTGATGGCATTCCCATGCTGATCTAGTTGTTATCTTATGATTACATAAGATTAATAGGGATTGTCTACTATCTGTGTAGATTCTAATAGTTTTGCCCCTTGTATGTCTACGGGCAATTTCTTTGGCGACTATGGTTATACCTGCTAATTCTGTGTGTACCACGGTAGCATGCCTGTCCATTGCCCACTGGTATCGAATATGTAAAGATCTGGAATAAATCCCACATCCTGTACCTTCCTTCTTTTTTTATCCGTCTGTGAAGATGTTGATTACATCTTCGCTGGCGGTCTCCTTATTCCTGATAAGTACCGGCTGTCAAACACAAACTTGGGAGAAGGGATAGGATATGTACGCCTCTTTTAGTCTTCTCTCCATATTAACTTCGAATCAAGCGTGACTACAAGGTATTTCAGATTGCAGATTGCATTCTTTGCATCCTTCAAACCTTCCACTAATCAGCATGGTAAGATCATCGGCATAAGCGAAGTTATAGAATGAATGGCAGTGTCAGTGGATTGCCCTAGAGTATATGCATTTTGATTAGGGTGTGACTGTCTACCCGTCAGTACACTGTCCCTTATGTATCGTTCACACAGCTTCTCCATCGTTTTCAACAAAAACGAAGTCAGGCTGATAGGTCGATACTCTTTTGGGGTTGTGTAGTCCAGCTGCATAGTTTATTATACAATATTTTAATGTAGTCGGCGCCAAAATTCCTTTGCAAATTGGATATCTTGAAGGTATATCAACAAGCAATAAAATGTGCACTGGTATAAAATGCTACAAACAGTATTTTTCAACATACAACGTTTTGAAAATGCAAGTCATACAGATTCTTGCAGCTCCTGAATTAGTTTGTGAACAAATTTTTTGTCTAAACCTAAATTTCTAAACAATTTTTTTAAAATTGTTGATTCTCAAGTTGTAATCTATTTCGGAATTCTCCCAAATATTCTCGTTGCCCAGCCCATTGAAATGTAATTGCCAACAAATAACAGTAATTTCTCATATCTGAATATGAAAAATAATATTAGATTAGATGCCTCTTAATTAAAGTATTAAAGTAGTTCAGGTTTATGGATTTGACAGTAGTTGGCAATTTATTGTAAAGCTCAACGTTAAAAGAAGACCAACATGACCTGCCCAGTTTAGACCATCATCCCAAACTATACCTAATAGTTTTACTTATTCTCTTTTCACATTTGCTCGATTTGAAAAAATGGTAAACATTTGAGTTTTTCCAAACAAAGTAGTGTCATCAGCAAACAATATACATTTAATAGGTAATAGAAGGTAATGAATATCATTAATAAAAACATTAAAAACAGGGTTGGCCCTAAAATAGATTCCTGTGGTGTACACCACGCTTATTCACTTTAAATGCGGATACATTATTGCTAATTATGACACACTGAGATCTGTTCATTAGGTATGACTTAGCCAACAATAGTTCATGTTGTTACAGTCAAAAGCTTTTGTGAGATCACATAAAACAATAGCTGTGTGTTCGTCCTTTTCGAGTCATCCGACAAAGTCTCACAACCCCATGCACTGCATTGGATGTAGATCGATTTGGTTTAAAACCAAATGACTGGCACATAAAACGGAAATGTTTTCAAGGAGAGTATATAATATTGCTTTCATTAAGGCATTCATTACTGGCTGGTAGGTAGGTTCATCCCTGCTTTAACTTCAGCAAATATGAAAAATCTGCTTGGTCGACCATAAACAGATTGATTGTCGCCATGTGTAAACATTGTATCCGATACCGGTACCATTAACACCAACGTCATATGTAAAACCACATTAAGGTCAAACGATAAACATATCGTCAGCAAACCTGAACCCACAGTCTGGCTTTAAAGTTAAGAACTCCAATTCCTTATTCTTGAAGACTATCATCTAAATTTTCCACAGCTGCTTCTTCAGTTTGTTCATAAAAGAAAATCAAGGCCAGGTGCCCAATTTTACTAAGTATATTAAATCATCCTTATCTTTTGCACAAGCCTTCGATGAAGTTCTTCCAAAGTTCTATTAACTGGAATTTTCGCGAATAAGAACAAAATTTACTAGAATATCATGTGATTTTCAATCCGTTAATACTGTTGGTAAAATCTAGCTACGTTTCTGACATAGTTTTTCATCCTTCCAACTAAGTCCTTAATTTTATTTGACATAATCCTCATAGTCTTGCGACCATTTTTAGTCAAAAATAGTATATTTTTTTAAGTCCTCACTTGTTTTCATAACTCAGGTAACCTTCTATTTTCAAAAGTTTCTTTCATAGCAATCATATTGAAAGGAAACTATAATTCTTTGAAACAGACATGTATAAAAATTCTTTTTCATTTTATATTTTCTTCAAATAATTCCAATGTTGTCATTATTACCAAATTATTGTTTTATGTAATTGATCCCATATGACGATAATAACACTTTAAGTGATACTACATAATCAATTTGTCTACACAGCCATGGCTATGAAAGACATAAAGATACATTTAATACTAGGACAATATTTTTTAACTGAACAATACACATGGAATAAAGAAGGAACATTTTTTGCTGACAACGGAATTACTTCTAAATTAAAGATAGTTGAAGCAATTGCAATATCTGTTTGTTGTGGATAGTTGTTCCATACAAATTGGATACAACTACTTACTATACTTCTGTTTCATGTGTTTGTTTCTATCAAGCTATTTTTCACAGAAGCATCACGTTGAAATTTATAATGGGTTAGAAGAGATAGACGATACGTTAACAAAAATGAATTTATGTTTAACTTACCACTCATCAATTAAATCTAATCACATAATGATTATAATTTCTTATGTATTTCTTGCGATAAGCTGCTTCGTGAACATGTACTGTTCTAACTATTGCGACGCTAGACCTTCTACGATTTTTAAATTTTTGCTTATGGCCGAACTGATCTACAAGAACAGCATTATGGCAGCAATAATTCGTATAATGAGAGATCGTTTTAAAGGTCTAAATGATATTTTGAAAACGATTGGTAAGAGGAGTAAAAGCTGTATTTTGTGCCAAGAAAGGCAAACAACCGGGGAAAAAAATTTAATAATTTTTAGAAGTTATCCTTTGGAAGAATATTGTCCCTTGCACATTTTAAAGTAAGTTGATCTTTGCAATGAGTTGAAGCCTACATGCCAAAAAGCAAGGCCGTAGCCAGGGGGGGATCAAGGGGGATTGATCCCCCTCCGAAATGATGTAAAAAATATTTCTTTTAGTAAGTATTAATGAAATGAGAGATACGTAGATAGCGGCGCAGCGACATCTAGTAGGGAGCTTATTATTTCGGCCTGAGTGTTTTTACTGGTCTCCCTATACTCTGATATAAGCGCGCCGTCGAGCACGGAAGACAGTGTTAACGTATGTTGCGACGATGCATAAAAATATCGAAAACCTAAGCAACAAAATTACATCGGAATGTGCAACGACCATACCAGCCCCTACGACCTCCGATGACCCTTCCGGGAAATTCCCCGACAGCCTGGCGCCGGCCTAATTGCTTCCTAACAGGCAATTTACAAACCACCCCAATTGGCCGAAATCCAAATTCTCG